>SNVD02001231.1:0-14601 GCA_013180625.2 Boswellia sacra | reverse complement strand
TTCCTGAACCTCGTGACTCGGACTCCGAGCGGAACTGACTGTTGATTCCGGTACATGCGTGAGCAAACAACCTCCATCCTGTTGATCTTTACAAGCCCGCTCTCTTGCCACAGACACACACAGGTTCTCATTACTTCTGAAAGTCAGCGCGAACAGTGCACCTGAGTAGGCACTAACAGCGTATCGCGCAGGTGCTCACTGGAAAGAGTCAAACAATTGGTTGGTTTAGGAGATTTACCTTCAGAGTGGGTGTGAATAGACGTCGTGAGGTCGTGGGGAAAATTAATTATTGCTCGAGGGATACACAAAGGTTTTGTAGAAACTTTGCTATCTGCATCGACCAACGATATCATGGATGGCGGCGAACAACTGAATTGATTGATCAGTGAATTGAACGGTAGTCTCAAGAGTTGTTTAGATTTTCCTCCTCTTGCACTCTCATAACGCATGCGCTTCACTCTTTCTCCGATGATCAAGTTAATAAATAAGACGCACGACCGTTAGTGAACGCTCCGTTGACTTTGGTTTCACCTCTGGCTGGACTGGTCCTTTGCATTGTAAAGATTGTCAGCCAGTCTAATCTTTCCCTCAAACCTGTGCAGTCAGGTTGGTGCTGATTGCCCGATATGCGTGACGAGAGAGTGCACTGTAATTTTGTTGCGCCGAGGTGGCAGTCTGAAAGTGTGCTCGACATTGCCATAGTTCCCATCGGAGCTGCACCTGAGTTTTATTCCTCGTTTACCACATATGCTCATGGGCTAGCCATAAGCATTGGACCTCACACCTGTCGTTGTCCCGTTCTTGTCACGCGCCTTCGAAGCGCGCGCATGGTCGCTAAATTGGTCGAGAGAGCAGCAACTCAACTCTTTCTCGAGTTCTTGGTGTTGTCGCAGAAGCAGAGACGACGTAGCCATTCGTATCTCAATCAAGTTATTCAACTCGCATGATGCTCGCAATGAATGGTGGACGTGTCTATGGGTGCACTCGTCTGCTAGCCCAACACCCGTTCGTATTTGCATCATTACGCGACGACCAAGCCTGACACTACGCTTCCCCACCATAGTGTATAGGCTAACGGCAACACAGTGCCTTTCGCTCGCCCAGATTGCTCGTAGACTCGATCGCGGTCATCTTGTCCACAAGTTTCAAGCTCAGACACCGCCACTCTGGCCCGCCTCCACCTTTGATCAGTTATTTCTCCCGCTCTCTCGCCTTTTCCACCCCGTCGTCGGCGCTCGGGAATTGGTTATGCGCTCTAGCGCATAACCAATTTCGTCCAGCACCGGCACATCAACGGACGCCGCGAGTTTGTGACGCCTCCAATCTGATAGAACTGCGCGAGAAGCTCGTTTTCAATATATTAGCTAGCCCACACAGCCTGGCCACTGGGTCGCTCGGCCACGAACAGGCCGTCGGCTCGCGCTCGCTGGCCGTCTTTTGCGCCGCAAGTCAGATCTCAGGTGCGGTATCTCGTGCGTGCCGCTTGCTAGTTCCCTTGAGCGGCTTGGTAGGCGCGCGTGCGAGCGCGCAACAGAGAGCTCGGGCATGTTCGCGTTCTCGCTGTCGACGAGCTAATGTCTGGATGAGTGCTTTGAGTTTGAGTCGGCGAGCTTGGCGAGTGGGCTACGCGTTGAACTCGCAGCGTAGGGACGAGAATGAGAGCAACAAGTGCCCGCTCGTAAGCAGATGCAACGGGTGCGCGCCAGACAGCTAGCCGGCAAACAACAGCAAGCGGCCAGGGTGAGCAAGAGGAGGCATGCGAAGCCGTTGCAGTTGTGTGTCGGGACAGCGATGAGCCAGGAGCGCGCGTAATCGAGCCAACTCAATGTCTAACGGCTCGGGACAAGCTGTGCAGCCAGAATCGCGACTGCTAAACGAAGAGGAAGAAGAAAAAGAGGAGAAGGGACGACGACGTCGGCGGAAGGCGCAAGAGGAGTCTAGTCGAGGGCCGAGAAAAGGCAACAAAAACTAGTCTCCGGTCAACCTGGCCGTCCGGCAGTAATAATCCCGTTCACCTGGGACCAGCCACGAAGAGCTGGACATCAGAGAAGGACGAAACACAAACTCATACTCGGGCCCGCTCGCAGGGATAGACACGCACACACTTATACACACCAGGTGGAAGTATAAAGGTAGAAAGGCTACAGGGGCAGACAAACGAGTGTGAGCCAGTGACCAAGATCACAGGTCGCGGCTGCACGTTGACTACGTTTGATTGAAGTCTTGGCGTTGCGCGTGCGCGCTCGTGGAAGCTCTGCTTTGTTTCCGACTTCGCGCACGTCAACTCTAAGGTCTTGAGAGCGCGCCGACCAGACACTCTAAATTGGCAAATCGCCATACAGTTACGCATGAGAGGCCCGTTAAGATGCCGCTGAACAAGATACCCAAGTTGCGCGAGCCCCGCGGGCCTGTCGTGCAGCAGGTGCGCGACATATTCCTGGAGCGCGAATACAAAGCCAACCCGGAAGACTTCTATCAGGAAGACATCAAGTTGATCGAGAATATGGACTTCCTGTTGCAACGTTACGTGATAATGCAGCGCAAGGACGTGGAGGCGAGCGTCAAGATGGTGGCTACCATGCTCAAGTGGCGCAAGGAGAAAAAGTTGTACGATATGGAAATCAAACAGTTCCCTCAGGAGCTGACCATTGCCGGCGGAGCCTTTGTTTATGAGCCCGACAAGTATGGTAACAAAACGCTTTATTTGCGCGCTAGTCTGTGCAAGAACTGCGCCGAGCTAAAGTCCTCCCTCAGAGACTTCTTGACCTATCTGATGTTCAAGCTCGACGACCCCAAAGACGGCGCCACCTATGCCATCGTCATGGATCTAACCAACACCACGCTCACAAACTACGACATCGACCTGCTCACGCATGTTGTGGCTCTCCTCAAGGACTACTTCCCGGTCAACATGGACTACTTCTTGGCGGTCAATTTTCCATGGATCCTCTCAGCGGCTTGGAGTCTAATCAAACGTCTGATCCCGCAAGAGAAGCGCGACGCAGTCCAATTCATAAGCTCGGAAAAAATCTTCGACTTTGTGGACGAGTCCAACTGTCCGGATTTCTTGGGCGGCAAGTGCACGAAACCCTACTCGTTCAGTGAGCAAGACCAACCTAACACAATCGATTACCTGCAACAGGTAGCCACGAAATCGATTCCCAACAAACGTCTGCGCGAGATATTGAGTCTATTCAATGACTCTCTACCAAAAGATCACATGATTGCCTTGCGGAAACAAATCGAACAAATGAAAGACGGTATCAAAGTCGATGAAAATTTCAACAACAACAATAATGACTCTGATGAGGACCTGAGCAAAAAGAAAAAGTCTTCGCCCATAGACGGAGACGACGACGCAGCTTGTGTCAAGGCCTAAGCGGTTCGGCCCGACGTCGTGGGAGACTTTTGTGTCAAACTAGTCAACGGAAATAGATAGAGGCTGAATGAGAAAGCTTACAAATCCAGGTTACGAGGAATAAAGAGACATTCGGAATAGATTAGTACATCTGCAAAGCTGGAACAATAGAGAGAGATATCGCACAGAGACCGCAAGGTTGCAGAATGAGAGAGGAAACAAGAGGGAGAGACGATGATGCCGCGAGAGAGAGAGAGAGAGAGAGAGATAGAAAGGGACTCTCAGGACTGGTAGGAGAGACGTCACGTGCACCAGATTGATAATTGAGCATCGAGCTCTCTGCCACCGCCTATGTGTTTATTAAGATGTGGCCTAAGCAAACAAATAAAATAGGGTAATATCAACTATAACTAGAGTTTTGATTTAGATGGAGGGTGTGGTTCATCCGAGCTGAGTCCAGATAAGTCGACCGTTTTTTTAGTCCCGTCCTCCAGTTCAGATTCGCTGGAGTTGGCCATAGGGTCTGATGTTGATCTAAGCGCCCTAACTTCCTCCAGAAACTCGACAACTTCAGACGCAACAATATCCGGATTGTTCATATGCAAATGATGTGTGCCGTCAAGGAGCTTATCACGGAAAAGCGCACAGTTTCGTGTAAATATCTCATAGTATCTTAAACGTGTCTCCTCCGGTGGCTTGAATGGCGATCTCTTACCTCGAATAACGAACAGATTGGGGCTGAACGCGCTATTGAGATATTTCATCATGAGATCGTCATCAAGCCTGAATTCGACACTCAGACTGCGATGTCTGACATCACGATTGAATGTATATCCAGTTGAAGTTTTGCGTGCACCTCGTTTCATCATCGTTCTAGCAGATTCGTAATTCAATGACGATGAATGAGCTTCCATCAGTCTTTTGAGCGCCTCGGTTTCGCTGTAGACCGAAACCACAGCCTCAGTTCCAGGGTCGCTCTGTAGCTGGAACTCACACCTGAAATGATTTTCAATTGAATTGGCGATCGTTACGTTCCAATTATCTGCTTGGAAAGTCATAGGGCGTGCTACATCGATGGATATGAAGGACTTCACTTGTTTAGGGTATATACATGAATATAGGAATGAAAAGTGGGCACCTAGAGAGTGTGATAACAAGGTTAGATCCGAGTTCCAACCTAACTGAGTAGTTACACGACGCATCTCAATAATATTTGAGAAGGTGTTGTAATCAGCACCACGAGGACGATGTGAGCTGTGTCCAACACCTGGCATGTCCATCGCTACCACATGATAGAGCTGATCGTTGTTTTTGTGATCAAGAATGTATGGTATAAGGCGCTCAAATGATCCGGCATTATCCAACCATCCGTGAACACAGAGTATCTTGAAGGGGGAATCTCTTTTACCCCACTCAAGGCAGGCTACATGTCCAAAAGGCGTCTTGAAGGTGATCTCACGAGGAGCATACTTCTGTCGAAGCAGACGTTCTCGTTCGTCTGGCTCTGTAGTTGCCTCAGTGAAGGTTGGGTCGATGATGACTTTCTTGTCAGTCGACATTGAGTTGATAGAATTGGTTCTGTTTGTGATTCTAGTTGGATTCAGGTGATTGGTAGCACAATTCTTGCTGAACCAATTCTCTAATACTGTTGATTTTTTTAAGCCAATGGTCGAATAGAGTCTTGGTACTCCAGTGCGGTTATATAGCCGAATGCTTTGGTTGCGCGGAATGTACTTCGAAAACGAAGATATAGCTCGGTATGTTGAATTGCACAATTGGCTATTGATTGATATCTGACTAGTTATGATCCGATGAGAAACAAGATGTAGTTTTCTAGATAGCAATGACCAACATTTGCATTGCCTCCTAGGTGCTAACCAATCTCTCATGTCAGTTGTTGTTCTAGGTCGAGATTTATAACACAGTTAAATTTTAGATCGGGGTCAATCATTGCTGTTGATTAAGATAAACCGGTCTTAACGGATGATGTTCAATAACCAGTGTACGCAACAAGACGAAGACACATGTCTGTGCAGAGCTCCAATGGAATGCGTCGACCAGCCGACTGCGCAAGGAGAGACAGAGTTTGTGTTATGCTCTGCGAACCTCCCGTTAGAAAATCGTCTTCGATTCTCTGTCTTCTGGGCAATGGGGAAACCAGCTGATCACCTCAACCGAAGCTAATTCAAACAACCAGCCGTCCCAGTACATATTGACATCATGAGTCCTGTTAGTAGGTCGATCCACACCGAACGATCCAACTTTGATGACTTCAATAGAAATCATATTCCATCAATTGACGCCAACAAATATGACCTCAAGATAACAGTAAAATTACCAGATCGCGAGGATCGCAACGAGTGGATAGCCAAGAATCTATTCGATTTCCACAAGCAAGTCTGTAGTCTCTATGGAACTATTAGTGAGCATTGCACACCTGAACGGTGTCCAGAGATGACAGCAGGCATCAACAAATACTTGTGGTCACATGGGCCCGAGCGACGACCGCTAAGTTTGACAGCAGCTGAGTATATTTATCATTCCCTCGATTGGGTTCAAGAACAATTGGATGACGAAGAGATCTTCCCAGCTATGTCTATCGATAAGGAATTTCCACCGAACTATGATGTCATCACCAAAACTATATCCAAGCGCCTTTTCAGAGTATTTGCCCATGTTTATCATCATCATCTAACGGATGTTAGATTTGTTAGTGAGGAAGCCCACATGAATACAAGCTTGAAGCACTTCATATACTTCGTTAGAGAATTCGATCTAGTGAGTCCTGAAGAACTCAGTCCGCTCCGAGATCATATAGAGAAGCTCGATCTCATGTGTATTGAAGATTTGAGGATATGCAACTAGGTAATCCTAACCTAATGAAATGAATTATAACATTGAGAAGGAGAACCAAAATCTGGTTTATTCTAGGCACATAACTTCTAGTTTCATACTGCTCAACACCAAGAGACCATCTTCTTTGATCGATTCACACGCTGAATTGATCCTACCGTCTCTCAAATTGGCCGAAGGATTTGTTGGTAGTGCGAGTTTCAAACCATGTCTCGCGGGGTGCCAACCTCTGTTGTTGCTTACCTTGCAGCTTAGAGAGTGTATTCAAGCGACCAACCATATTTTGAGGGATAATAAGTCTACTCTATGTCTGTTTGCGAAACAAGTTACAGCGCTAATTACTCGCATGCCTTGAGAGCCTCGTCCCGTTCTTCCTCCAGCTCCTTGGTTGTCAATGCAAGTTTCTGTCTTGCAAAATCATCCAACTGGAAACTATCGTCGACCTTCCATTTCTTAACATGTGGACATATTTGAACCGGGAAGCTGAAGAAAAGGCCGGCTGGTACACCATACTGTCCACTGGACACAACACCCATGGACACTATATCGTAGGAGCCATGCCAGACATCATGCATGTGATCAGCTGCAGCCTTAGCAGCAGACATAGCGGATGAAAGCTTACGGGCCGCAATGACAGCCGCGCCTCTCTTCTGAATCATCGCGATAAGATCAGAATCGTGACCAGAAAAAGGCAACTTCTTGTCCTTGTGATGCGCATCACTAACGTCGGGGAACTGAGTAGAAGAATGGTTGCCCCAAATGATAACACGCTTAATCTGGCTTGCATCGGAGATGTTGTTACGCTTAGCTACCTGAGCTGCAGCTCTATTCTGATCGAGACGCGTCATAGCCGAGAAGCTGGTGGCGGAGATCTTCGGTGCTGCGTACTTGGCTGCAATCATCGCGTTTGTATTGGCTGGGTTTCCAACCACGAGTACCTTGACTGTCGGCTTGGCGTGGTTAGCAAGAGCGAGACCTTGAGATTTGAAAATCTTGACATTTGCTGCTAGAAGGTCCTTACGTTCCATACCCTCTTTTCGGGGCATGGAGCCGACCAGAAAGGCTGCATCGATATCCTGGAAGGCTGGTGCCTCCTCGACGTAGGCATTGATACCGCGGAGGAGTGAGAACGAGCAATCCTCAATCTCCATGACTACGCCATCGAGGACCGTTTTCATGGGTGGAATATCTAGAAGATGTAAGATGATTGGCTGATCTTTGCCGAAGACATCGCCACGTGCCACAATAGGTATGAGCGAGTATGCGATCTGGCCAGCTGATCCGGTGATCAGCACCTTGATGGGTCCTTTCTCCTCCGTAGACATTTCGTGATTTTAGGTGTCTGATTGTTGTTTCAGCTAGTGTATGGGTAGTGACCTTGGTCTGGGCGCTGTGGGTCGTTGCGATGCGAGTTTGCGTGAATGCTCAACTAACTTGTCATCAACTCGTAACGATGTGTGACCCTCTTGAGTAGCAGATCATCTAAGAGAGTGCGAATGTATCACTCACTAGGATGTGAAAATCGAGCGAATGTCGTGGCCAAGTGCATGACTTGTGGCGGGGCGCTGGCACAAATGTTGCGTGGTGTTTGCGTTGCCAACTAGATTGCGTGTGCCTGTGCGCAAGTGTGCCTCTGCGCGGCTTTGAGGACGAGATCAGGGGAGGACGACGTGAACGACAGACGTGCCATTCGCGGCATTCATTTTGGTGGGCGACGCAATGCGCTCTCTGGCACAAGCCCGGCATCGAGTGAGAGCAACTACCGAGTGCGCCCCGCGTGATGAGATTCTCATCGGCGGCCCAATGCATTGGCTGCCTGAACTTTGCGCAATGGATTCAATGCAGACAGGCGGATCGACTACGCTCGCGTCCTTCGGCATGGCTCACGATCAGATTGCCGCGACCATGGCTGCTTTCTAGTCTTGGTAGTGCAATTCAAAGTCTATGTGTATCTGTGCACTTGCTAGGGCACAGGTTCCCTTCCGCAGGTCTTTGGCGTGAGGCTAAAGAGGCCGGGAGCCATAAAGCATGAGTAGTGTCTTTGACGAGCCCAACCGGGCTAACGTTACTCCTTCTATCTCTAGGATCGTGCCCATATCGCAAGAGCTCTCCAAATTAACTTCAATGATTAACTCGCGATATCGCTCACACGCCGATCAGAGGGAACCTTCGAGGATTTTGATACCGCACCTCAATGGCTGACACTGATTGGCTGTTCAGTGTCTTTTAGATCATAGGTCGCGTTCTTAACTCATATGTATAATATTACAAACCTGATCTTGTGACCGGAGGAACTCGTTGACAGTCCGATATCTAGTCTATCGGGTATCCCAATTAAACTTGTTAACCAACATGAGCTACACGTGCGCATCCGCGCACGCGCGCCAACCTTCAGGCGATGCTCTTTGTCAGCATGGCGTCAAAAATCGTCTCCCTCTTCCTCGAACACCGATTTGCATCGTCCCAAAATCAAAACTATCTAATCTCCACTCTTTTACGCATATCAGTTGGCTTCGAATCAACCAGTACCAGTTCTTGATATGGAAAAGCCCCACGCAGCTTACAACTGGCAACCACCCACTCCGAAGGAGCCTACAGAGAAGAAACAATTGCGAGTATTGAATTCATTCACACGCAAGAAAGAGGTATTCATTCCAAACGAAAGAAAGTCAATCAGATGGTATTGCTGCGGCCCCACCGTCTACGATGTTGCTCATCTTGGCCACGCCCGATGTTACATCACCTTCGATATTATTAGGCGCATCCTGGCCGGTTATTTTGGCTACAATGTCTTTTATGTGATTAATATAACTGATATTGATGACAAAATCATCAAGAGGGCACGAAGCAATCATCTATGTGATAAATTCATCGAAAAGCTATTGGACAGTCTACAACAAACGGACTCTCCGACTGGAACAAAGGAACAATGCATAGCAGAGATATCAAGATATATCGATAACTTTGGCCATAGGCGTGTAGAAGAACAGGACAGAGACAAGTTGAATATGATCGAAAGTGTTGTTCGAAACTCAAAAAATGCCTTAGATGAACTAGATACCCTCCTGAGATCCGAACAACCGCCGTCCAGAGAAACACTAAATATACCATTGAACAAACTGAGAGATGTCATAGCTGATGAACAGGATTTCAAGTATGGCGACACTATCGATGATCATCAGATATTCAAGAGTCTCACACTCAACTATGAACAAGAGTACCACGAGGACATGTCTAAGCTTGACGTCCTCCCACCCAATGCTCTCACGAGAGTCAGTGAATTCATCGAAGAGATAGGTCTCTACATTAAGAGGTTGGAAGAGAATGGTTACGCATATCGTTCTGCAGGTTCAATATATTTCAACACTGAAAAGTTTGATACTTCTGAGAGGCATTCATATGCTAAACTGGTTCGCGAGGCTTATGGTGAGAAAAAGTGTTTCGACGAAGGCGAGGGGGAGTTATCCAAGGCACAGACGGCAGAAAAGAAATCCCCCAACGATTTCGCTCTATGGAAAAAATCCAAAACTGGTGAGCCAGCCTGGAAATGTCAAGACTTTGAGCCTGGACGACCAGGCTGGCACATAGAGTGCTCTGTTATGGCCAGTAAACTTCTTGGAGAAAACTTTGATATCCATGCTGGCGGCCATGATCTCAGATTTCCACATCATGATAACGAAATAGCTCAGGCTGAGGCATATTACGACACTGGAAAGAACTGGGTCAACTACTTCCTGCACTCTGGTCATCTCACTATTTCTGGGTGTAAGATGTCAAAATCGCTGAAGAATTTTATCACAATCCGTCAAGCCTTGGACGAGTATACATCACGGCAGCTGAGGTTTGCTTTCCTAGCGCATGGTTGGGCAGAGACCTTAGATTACTCAACCAATACTATGAGTACAGCGCTGAGTTATGAGAAAATTTTCAGAGAGTTTTTTCTAAATACATCAGACGCTTTAAGAAGAAGCGTTCTTGCTCAAGAAAGTCCAGACTGTCAGTCGCCCGGTGCGACGATATGTGATGAATTCAAGAAGTGGACTGATCGAGATCTCAAGTTAAATTTCAAATTTGAGAACTGCGTCAATCTAGTAGACGAGGCACTATGCGACAATTTTGATACTCGCAGTGCTTTGAATCATTTGAGTGCCTTGGTAAAAGATTGCAACAAAAGCCAGGACTTGAATCATATGTTACTAAGAGATATAGCGTGCTTCATAAAGCGCATACTATCCATCTTCGGAGTTGAATTTGGCGAGATTGATCTTGAGAGTTACATCAACCGAAGGAACAACACTTTGGTAGGAGAGAATAATGTCAGCAATCAAGAAGTAGTCTTGAAGTACGTCGAAGCGTTAGCTCAGTTCAGGGCAGATATACGCCGAATTGCAAAAACTGGCGAACCCCAACAGAGTATATGCAGCATACTTAAGCTGTGTGACAATCTGCGAGATCAAACGATGCCAAGTCTTGGTGTCCGCTTAGAAGATCGAGAAACCGGTAGCGTCCCCTATGTTGTCAAGTTCGTCAGCAAAGAAACACTAGATCGTGAGCGAGCTTTAGCTGAAAAGAAAGAGCATGAGAAGAAGCTTAGAGATGAGACTCTCAAGTTAGAGAAGTTGAAGGTTCAGCAACAGAGAGATGAGAAAGCGAAAGTGCCGCCCTCTGAGATGTTCCGGTCCCAGTCTGACAAGTACTCTCAATTCGATGCCAAGGGTATGCCAACCCACGACTCAACAGGTAAAGAAATCTCAAAATCTGCTATCAAAAAATTGCAACGACTCTACGCGGAGCAAGAGGCGCGATATAATAGGTATCTAGAGTCAAAGAATACATAGTTACGCTCAATAAAATTGAAGTAACTAAACTAAAACGTACTGTAGGGAATCCTTTTGAAAATACCATCCATCGGATAGGTGTAAGATGAATTCGATGATATTGTGTTTGTTTTCATCGTGAATTCGCCGAGACTCAGTGTACATGATGTCCAGTCCTGCCGCTCAACAGTGATGACCCATCTCGGCCGACTTTTCGCCGTGGCTAGGACGGTCAAGTTGGCTCATGAGACAGATCTTCGCTTTCCAAGGACAGGCCTAGGTGGTGCATGTGAAGTTGGGCGCTATCGTCGCGCGGCATGCAGACCGCTCGTTTGTCCTGTGCCAGACTGAGAACTCATGCGTTGAGATTTTCAGCGCAACGAGCGCAATTGCATGTGATGTGTGAGGGCGAGCGTGTATCACATCCACACGAGGAGGACAGAAGACTGACATCGTTCGGGTCCTAATATTCATTCCTGTTCCCGCAATGTATCTCTACTTCATTGAACTCATTTAAATCATCTGAATCAACAAATAACTATCTATCAACCTCATGAAAATTTTGTAAAATCAAGCGCATGCTTTCACACAAATATATTGTTGTCATCGGGAAATTACTGGCACCCTTGAATATAATAGAAGCTTGTACCGATCATTGACCATACTTTTTGACCGATAGTCAATGACACAAAACCTCGAACAATAGGCCTTAATTTTCCACCAATATTGATTCACTGGCCGATACAAGTCTGGCGATAGTATTACTGTTAAAGTTTTATAGTTGTCATTAGTCAACAAATTATGCAGGCTATGGTAAGGGACATGGCACAGATGCAAGTCAACCCTGTCGAAGGGTCCAGTACAAATCCTCTAACAGCTATGGGCAAGCCACCCATCACAGAAGAATACATACAAATGTGGATTCAGCAACTTCAACAATGGACATCTACATTCTACAATCCGTCGTCAGCCCAAAACCAAGAAGATTGGAAGGACGCGCAAGCCAAACTACTGCAGTTCCAAAAGATACACGATCCCATAGAACTATGCTCAGGTATAATTAGAAGTACTCGAGACTCACTTGTACTTTATCAAGCGACACTATGCCTGAGGAATGCCGTCGCTAACGATTTTAAGGAATTCGAAATTGAAGAACTATTCAAATTGTTCCAATTCTTGTACGAGTTTCTGTGTTCTCAGTCTCTCGAGAATGAAATGAGTGTCAATGAGACAGCAGCGCTGATATGCGCCGTTATATTGAAGAGGATCGCTAGTGAGAAAGGAGCATATTCTCGATATAAAGATCTGTCACGCTCGGGTACAAGTTTGGTTGAACATTTACACGCTGTTAGGGTTTCCGGCGAAAAAGCAGGTGATCAGATTGGACAGATCATGAATACATTATGCACACACATCAAGGAACCAACTGAGACACTCAGCAAAAAGGTTGCGGCAGCTGTCATGTTGAGTTCATTATTATTGGAGTGCCAAATGACCGGTAGATCCACGTTCTTAGGTATTAGAGTATGGAAGCACTTGCACGCAAGGAGACAATTCGAGTTACATTTAAAACAAATCACCGAAGTATGCCTAGCAGCTATTAATTCAGCCTTCACTTCGAATCTACTTAATCCGGCCAACCAGTCTCGCGAGTCACAAATATTATTTTACCTGGTAGGATCTCTCATTCAGTGTGTGGAAAACGCTCTCGCTTTCAATTCCAGTGATACAGGCTACACTCTAGGAGGCGACCGTGTTCTAAGGGTCATACAGACTCGAACAATCAATATGTTATCTCCTTCCAATGATAGTGACCATAGACTCCAGACGCTCCGTGAATGGTGCGCACTGGTGATGGCGCCTTCGGTTGTACAATTCCTATTTGACCTCTACACAACGATCAAGTCGATGGTCAATATGGTTCCAGGATGGTCGTGGCCTTCAAATTTGCTGAAGAACTGCCTTAACTGCCTGTATTACCTCTCAGACGTCCATAATACAGTTACAATTGATCGAGATAGTTCATACGCAGAGTTTGTTGGTAATCTCATGATAGGTGCTGTTAAGATGATGGATTCAGAGACCAAAGGAGTTGATGACACCTTCCAAATCGCCTGCCTAATCACATCAATATCAATGCATGCAAGCGAAGTCCGCAACACAATCAGTATGATAAAGGTGGAGCACTTCATTCCATTCCTTGATGCAGCTCGAAGATTCACCTGCAAGGTCTTCACGCAAGTCGCCACAACCCAACAGTCTGACTTCGAAGAGGAAGAAGAAAAGACGATTGACTCGTTGCTAGATTTTTGGTACCATCTGCTGAGGAACGTAGACTCAGAAATCAAGTCATGTAAAGAATCGGGAACAGGAAGGCAACCAAAAGTTGATGCAGAGGGTCTCAAAGCTTATGCAAGGATGATAGTTGAAAGCTATATATCATGTCATATTCACAAGCCTCTTGGACAATTGGTTGCTGAAAGTGATGCAGATATTAGAGAAGTAGATCTAGATCAAGCAGACGAGCAGGATGATAATTCATTACACGGTCAGCAACTTGTCTCGTTCGGCCAAATTGCACGCTTCGACGCCCTCCACACTGCCAAACTATTGCTCGAATTGTTGGGAACTAGAGTATCACAATTTGAGAGCTTATTGACGCAATATATGAATACAGAACAGTCGCCTGATGGTATTAAAGACTGGGAATATATAAACGATGATCTGCACTGGCTACTTCTGATGCTTCAACACTACCTGACTCAGACTGGATACGGGGAGGCTGGATTCATGTGCAACGAGATCCTGGACGCATCCATAGAGTCCAAATCTGATTTGCAGAGGACTTTGGAGGCGTTCGAGAAATCAGAATATTCTTGGCAGGACACTGACCCCATAGTGCGTCTAATCATCATAGTTTTGAAATTATGTCGTATAGAAATGGTTATGTGTCAGAATGGCAAGACCGAGTGGCTTAGTGTGCAAACTAACGGAACCTTGACTACTTTGCTATGCAGATTTTGCCTAACATATCTATATCCAAGGGAATCAGACTACTCTGTTATCAGTCCAACTATGAACTACTGTTTTGGAGTTGATGCCCCAACGGCTGAGAAATTCCTACGCTTCGTTATTGAACACAGTTGCTGTGTGATTGTTTGTCTGAAGACCGATCCACATATAGTAAAGAAGAATATAACTCTACTGACACAACTACAAAGCTTTCATCCGCATGCTACAACAATCATGCAAGACTCTGAACCAGGTTCTATGGCCTCATTTGTTAAGCTCATGAAACCCGAAGAAATAACTGGCTTCTCCCCTCAGGTAGGAAAGTTGATCATGAAACTCGCTACAAAACTATACCTAGCAGATAAAAATTGGCAAAGCTTGATAGAATTCTTTACCAGAAAGTGGTCCTTTATCATGACGAAGATTCAAAATAATGAGCACAAGACCGAAGCAGTGGTCAACAAGTTCCTCGAATTTTGTGACTTCACGATAGGAGTTTGCGAGGCTTGCGATGAAGAGTTAAGTAACCAGATCTTCGAGCAGTTATTAGTGCCGATCGTA
>SNVD02001230.1:0-14258 GCA_013180625.2 Boswellia sacra | reverse complement strand
TGGTATGCTCAAATATGAAGCCAATCGGCGTTTCTGAATAGCAAATTTAAATTGAGAGCTTTCCCATTCTCATTAGCAGATTCGGCAAAAGATTGGCTATACTATCTACCACCAGGTACCATTACCACTTGGAATGAGATGAGTAAACTCTTTTTGGAGAAATACTTTCCAGCCTCGAAAGTTACAAATATTAGAAAAAATATTAGTGGCATTCGACAACACAATGGAGAATCACTTCATGAATATTGGGAGAGATTTAAAAGGTTATGTGCCAGCTGTCCAAACCACCAAATTAGTGATGGACTCTTAATTCAATATTTCTATGAGGGTCTCTTACCAATGGAAAGGAGTATCATTGATGCTGCTAGTGGTGGAGCAATAGTTAATAAAACACCGAACGTTGCAAGACGTTTGATTAGTGACATGGCAGCGAACTCCCAACAATTCAGCAGTCAATTTGAGCCACAACTACCAAAAAGAGTAAATGAGGTAAGTACTTCAAACATTGAATAACAACTTTGTGAACTTACCTCTCTTGTAAAAAAAATGGCTGTAGGACATATGCAGCAATCTTATGCATGTGGAGTATGTTCTGTCATGGACCATCCAACCGACATGTGTCCAACTTTGCAAGAAAGAGATACAGAACAAGCCAATGCCATGGGTGGATTTCCAGGCCAACCAAGGCAAAGGTATGACCCTTTCTCCAATACTTACAATGCTGGATGGAGAGATGACCCTAATTTAAGATATGCGAATCGTCAACCAATTGTCCCAAATGCCATACCAAATCGACCACCAGTTTTCAATCAACCAAGGGTGCAGCAACCATTTCAAGCACAACCACAACCAGCACCACAACCAGCTCCACAAAATTCAGGTATGTCTCTCCAGGATATTGTTAAAGCACTTGCCACTAACACAATGCAATTTCAGCAGAAAACTAGGGCAAGTATCCAAAACTTAGAAAATCAAATGGGACAATTGGCCACTAACATGAGCAAATTTGAGAGTCAAAGCTCAGAAAAATTACCTTCTCAGCCAGTGATCAATCCAAGAGAAAATACTAGTGCTGTAACTTTGAGAAGTGGAAAGCAATTAGAGATTCCACCAAAGAAATCACAAGCTGATGAAGGGGATGATACCACTCCCATCATGAATAAAACATTATCTTCTAAGGTAAATCCTAAAACCCATATTCCTTCATATGTTACTCCTACACCTTTTCCTAGCAGATTTGTAAAATCAAAGAAGGAGGAACAAGAGCAGGAAATCCTAGAAACTTTTCGCAAGATCGAGGTAAATATACCACTTCTGGATGCTATTAAGCAAGTACCTCGTTATGTAAAATTTCTCAAGGAGTTATGCACCAACAAGAGAAAGTTGAAAGGAAATGAGAAGGTAAGCGTGGGAGAAAATGTTTCAACTGTATTGCAAAGAAAAATTCCCCCAAAATGCAAAGATCCAGGTACATTCACCATTCCATGTACCATTGGTAATACCAAGTTTGAAAGAGCTATGTTAGATTTAGGAGCATCTATTAATGTCATGCCATATTGTATTTATGCTTCTTTGAATTTGGACCCCTTGCAAAAACTGGTATTATCATTCAACTTGTTGATCGTTCTAATGCATATCTCAAGGGAGTTGTGGAAGATGTGCTTGTACAGGTGAATCAATTGGTTTTCCCAGTAGACTTTTATGTTCTTAAAATGGAGGATGAGACATCTCCTAATCCAACACCGATTCTTTTAGGGAGACCATTCTTAAAAACTGCTCGAACTAAGATTGATATTCATGATGGCACTCTCACCATGGAATTTGATGGCGAGGTGATCCGTTTCAATATTTTTGAGGCAATGAGGTACCCTAGTGACTTGCATTCTGTTTTTACAGTGGATGTTATCGATTCCTTGGCACAACAACTTTTTGAGTTAACTCGCAAGGATGTATTGGAAGTAGCCATTAGTGAGCACATAGGGGCAGAAAATTCCAGAGAATCGAGAAAGTTGATACAAGTGTCTAAAGAAGTGGAGGAAGTTGTGGCATGCTTGGATGAGACTATAGCTATCACCACAAATAAGTATGATGTTTTGTAGATTGAATTGCCTTTATCTAATGAGAAACTTCTTCCTTCTGTGATGGAAGCACCTGCCTTGGAGCTTAAGCCTCTTCCAGATCATTTGAAGCATGTATTCCTGGGTGAGAAAGATACTTTGCCATTCATAATAGCAAAGGGCCTTGCACCGTTACAAGAAGAGAAACTCATCCGAGTGCTTCGAGATCACAAAACAACCATTGGGTGGACAATCGCTGACATCAAAGGTATTAGCCCAGCCATATGCATGCACCGTATCTTATTAGAAGAAGGATCCAAGCCCACTCGAGAAGCACAGCGGAGATTGAATCCTCCAATGATAGAAGTTGTCAAGAAAGAAATCCTGAAATTGTTAGATGTGGGTGTGATTTATCCAATTTCGGACAGCAAGTGGGTGAGTCCAGTCCAAGTTGTTTCGAAGAAATCTGGTGTTACGGTGGTTAAGAATGACAATAATGAGCTAGTTCCCACTCGTATCCAAACTGGCTGGTGAGTTTGTATTGATTATCGGAAGCTCAATTCAGCAACTTGCAAGGATCACTTTCCTTTGCCATTCATTGATCAAATGCTGGAGAGGTTAGCAGGTCATTCTCACTATTGGTTTCTTGATGGCTATTCAGGATATAATCAGATTGTCATTGCCCCTGAGGATCAAGAGAAAACTACATTCACCTACCCATTCGGTACATTTGCCTATCGACGCATCCCATTTGGTATTTGCAATGCCCCTGCCACTTTCCAAAGGTGTATGGTAAGTATTTTCTTTGATTATGTTGAGAACATTATTGAGGTATTTATGGATGACTTTAGTGTTTTTGGTGATTCTTTTGATAAATGCCTTGACAACCTTACCCTTATACTTCAAAGATGTATAGAAACTAACCTTGTTTTGAATTGGGAGAAATGTCATTTTATGGTAGATCAAGGTATAGTTTTGGGACATGTTATTTCTGCTAAGGGTATAGAGGTGGATAAATCTAAGATAGATCTTATATGTTCCTTACCACCTCCCACAAGTGTGCGGGATATTCGTTCGTTTCTTGGTCATGCAGGTTTTATCGTAGATTCATCAAAGATTTCTCGAAGATAGCATTGCCCCTATGCAGATTATTACAGAATGATGTGGCCTTTGAATTTGATGAGAAATGCAAAGAGGCATTTGAGAAACTGAAGGAACTCTTGAATTCGGCTCCAGTAATCCAATCTTCGAATTTGGATCATACATCAGAGATCATGTTCCGAGCAAGTGACTACGCCGTAGGTGCCATTTTGGACGGTGCAACGAATTGGCAAAAGTCCATATGCCATTTATTACGCATCTCGGACTTTAAATGATTCTCAACTTAATTATTCTACCACTGAGAAAGAGCTGCTAGCAGTTATTTTTGCTTTAGAAAAGTTTCGATCTTATTGGATTGGTACTAAAGTAACCGTTTATTCTGATCATGCAGCTTTGAGGTACTTGCTCACAAAGAAAGATGCAAAACCAAGGCTTATCAGGTGGATAATCCTTTTACAGGAATTTGACTTGGAGATCAAAGATAAGAAGGGAAGTGAAAACTTAGTTACAGACCATCTCAGTCGCATTCTCCATGATAAGAATGCACTGCCATTACAAGAAAGTTTTTCGGATGAACATTGTTGTCTCTAAATGTAGTAGCCCCTTGGTATGTAGATATTGTCAATTACTTAGTTACGAAGAAGCTACCACATGACTTGACTCGAGCTCATAGAGATAAGATCAAGAACATTGCCAAGTATTACATATGGGATGATCCGTACTTATGGAAGCATTGTTCTGACCAAGTGATAAGAAGGTGCATTTCTGAATCTTAATTTAATTCAATTTTAACCTTCTGTCCTTCTTATGGCATGTGGAGGTCACTTCGGACCAAAAAAGAAACAGCCCTTTTAAAGTTCTTGATTGTGGATTCTACTGGCCATCATGTTCAAAGATGCATATCTGTTCTGTAAAAGCTTGTGCCGTTTGTTCAACGGACAGGTAATTCTAAGTGCCAAAAATCAAATGCCACAAACCCCTATACTATGCGAAGATTTTGATGTGCGGGAGTCAGTGATTTAATGTTGTCCTTTTCTCATCATGTGGTAAGGTTTACATTATACTTGCTGGGGATTATGTTTCTAAATGGGTGGAAGCAAAAGCTACGAGAACTAATGATTCTAAAGTTGTTGTAGATTTTGTGAAATCTAACATTTTTGCGAGATTTGGAACACCAAGATCCATGATTAGCGACAGAGGGACACACTTCTGCAACCGATCATTTGAAGCCTTGCTCAAGAAATACAACATCACTCACAAGGGGTCTACGGCATATCATCCACAAACTAGTGGTCAAGTTGAAGTTTCAAATCGGGAAGTCAAGTCCATTCTCGAGAAGACAGTGAATACGAGTAGAAAAGATTGGAGCCTACGATTGGAATAATGCACTTTAGGCATACTGGACTGCGACAAGACACCGATTGGTATGTCTCCGTATATGTTAGTCTATGTAAGACATGCCACCTTCCAAGTGGAGCTGGAAAATAAAGCATGGTGCGGCACAAGTAAAGCTTTGTAACAGGGAGAGGGCTGGCTGCTGGAGAACAAAAGGAAGCTTCAAACTGAAGAATTGGAAGATACTTAGAATGATGCCTATGAGATTCTGAATTTACAAAGTGATGTAAAAACTAAGGCATTTCATGATAAAATGATCTCCAGGAAGAATTTTGAAGTGGGACAGAAAGTTCTTTTATTTCATTCTCGCATCAAGTTATTTCCAGATAAATTACGATCTCGATGGGTTGGACCTTTTGTTATTACTAATGTTTTTCCTCATGGTGCAGTGGAAATCAAGAGCTTCAAAACGGACAAAGTAATCAAGGTGAATGAGCATAGGTTGAAGCCTTACTATGAGAATTCAGTGATGCAGGACATCGATGAGGTACCTTTCTATGAGCCAACTTATCTTGATGGGTGAGGGCAGATAACATCAGGCTGAGGACGTTAAACCAAGCGCTTATTGGGAGGCAACCCAATGATTTTGAAAAATAAATAAAAAGAGGAGAAGAAAAGAAGGTAATGATGATCAATTTTTGTGTCTCGAGGAGATTCCTCTCATAGGCTTTATCGAACGTAATTGGTCAGGTTTTATCTCTCTTTGCCATCTGTCTCATTTGTTTCTTTGTTTATTTTTGACTTTTGTTTGCTATTGTGTTTTTATTTCTTTTATGCGTCTTTATTTTATTTTGTTTTCTTTTCACTTCTTTTGTTTAATTTGATTTTTCCGTGCTTTGAGCTCATTTGTGCAACAGCTTAAGGAAACATCTAAATGGAAGCTGAAGCCATTGCCCAAAGGTTTGAAACGTGCACATCTTGGAGAAGAACAGACTCAATCGCATTATTGGTAATATCTCTTCTTTTCTTCTCTTCAATGGATGCCGATATCTTTCTGTCGAACCTTCGTAAATATTTTCCTTCACTTTCTCAAAATGCTGTGTTCAAAAATTTATAAAGTATGGATGACTAGACTTTGGGCATTGATGCTCCTAAATCTGCCTGCGGATATCCGATGGCTTATTGAAGCCAAGGTGAGATTGTCAGGTGAGCCTGACATTAATCTCGCAAAATACATGCCTGGTCTAGGAAAGAGCTACTACGCCAAGAGGCGAAGAGCGAAAAGGTTACTAGTATGTTATAAATGTGCTAGATGGAATTGTAACCAGACTTGTCGTTCATTAGGTTTTGTGTCCAGAAATAGAGAAGATAAACTGTCATTTATTAAGAATGGCCTGAGTAATAAGTCGCTGGATAATGTTTTATTAACTCTTGAGTCACATTCTTGTGGACTTGTTCAGTGTGAATTGCTTAATCTATGGACACAATTTCGTGATGAATTGCAGTGTTATAGTCTAGGGAATCTGACTAAAAACGACCCTGTTTGCAGTTTATAAGAAAACTGGATGGGAAGCAAATCCCCGACTCATAGAAGGCGTTTCAGCCGTTACTGGACGTAAAACCAGAGGAAGATGTGAGCCACAATCACAACTACTGTATATTTGAATGTGTGTTGTTGTTGTCGAATTTTATTTCTTTCTTGTTTCGTTTGATCTGATTATCAATATTGTTTTTTTGTTGTTGTTGTTTGTTGATTTTGTTTGTTTTAATTTCAAGTTTTCTTTTTGACAAAACCATATGACTACCCCATGACATAAGCACACGTGGGAGACAAGTGTGGAGGTTTTGTCAACCTCTGCCGAAAGTGTATCTCCATTTTTAATGCTTCACGTGGGAGACAAGTGTGGAGGTTTTGTCAACCTCCGCCGAAAGTGTATCTCCATTTTTAATGCTTCACGTGGGAGGCAAATGTGGAGGTTTTGTCAACCTCCGCCGAAAGTATATCTCCATTTTTCATGTTTCACGTGGGAGACAAGGTGTAGGTTTTGTCAAACCTCATCGAAAGCATATCTAATTTTTTCAAATCTTGGGGCGATAAATCTGCATTGAGCAACCCCCACCGAAATTATGTCCCCATGTGTCAAATTTGAGAGTTTTACGTGTGTGTATATATCCATTCTCTATATTTTCAAATGTCATTATTATAAACTGTCTTACACTTGAAAACGCATATACCTAACGTTTTTTTTTTTTTTTTTTTTTTTTTTTATGATTATGTCTTACACAGGTTAGAGCACTTGTAGAAATGGAGAAAACACCAATTCGGCGATTCCAAAATATATGAGTATTTTGTGTATCGCAATTTGGTAAAGATGGAGAGTTTACAACAGCAGCTCTTGATCTTGGTAGGACATGAGCTGCAAGGGGTATTCATTTGATTTACGGAGGGGGTAGTCTTGGGTTAATGGGGTGTGTGTCAACAGCTGCATCCCTAGGAGGGAGCAAAGTTCTCGGCATTATCCCTAAACCATTAGCTGTACGAGAGATCGTAGGCAACACAATCGGGGAAGAGGTACAGGTCTCTAGTATGCATGAGCGTATTGCACATATGGTTGTTAAGTCCGATGCATTTATAGCTTTACCGGGGGGTTATGGTACATTAGAGGAGATATTTCAAATCACCTCTTGGGCACAGCTAAACATCCATCGGAAACCCATTGGTTTGTCAAATGTCAATAATTTTTTGATGGTTTGTTGTCTTTTCTTGATCAAGCAGTAGAAAAAAACTTCATCTCACAGTCGGCGAGGCAAATCCTGGTTACAGCTTCAACTTCAGGGGAGTTAATTGACAAATTACAAGCATTCGTCTATTCGCCTGATCCAACAATAGCTCGGATAGATTGGTTTGCGGAAGGCCATAAAAGGCGTAAACTGGATTTAACGCTAAGTCTGTAATCTTTATCTACTGGTTTGCTTCACTTTTGTTTGCTTTCTTTTTATTGTGTTTATTTGAGATTTTTCATGTTATTTCTTTTGAGCTTTTTCAGGTTATTTCTTTCGTCCCAGGTAATATTTTCTAATCTCAGTTTTTAGAGTGGTGGCTTAAAAAGTTCAAGTTCTCTTGAAACGCATTTTGGATCTCTTCAATCCATAATGGCTGAATAAGGAGGCTAACTTCTAAACTTGTTAGACCCATTCTAACTAACTTATTTTTGTTTGCTGACTTGTCGAACTTTGTTATTTTATGAGTGAGTTTAGTTTTGCCTAATTTAAAGTTGTTATGTGTTTTTATCTTTATCAGTTTCGATTTAAAAAAAAAATTGTGAAAAAACCTGAGAATGGTAGAATATGGGGTTTCCTTAACCCTTGAAACGCATTCTTCCTTAATAACTTTGTAGTTTATTTATTTCATGTTGTTTGCAGTGTCTTGTTTCTTGTTTTGTTCTTCATAATAAAGGTATATAAGCTGGAAACCTTAAGTTTGCGGGCTACTGGTCTTAAGGATTGTTGAAATATACAATCTTGACTCAGGTGTAACAACGCCACGTACCTCTTTTCTTGCATTTATGGGTCGATGATAAGATAATGATTGAATTAAGAATAACTCTTGGAAAATGATAAATGATGCATGGATCTGTGTGCTTGAAATGTTTATTGGTTTTCGCTTTGCTTTTGATTCCTTGCGCAACATTGAGCACCGAGCTATTATCACTGAGTTATTTGTTCACTTAGAGAAAGTTTATGTAATTTAAATTTTTCTTCAGATTTCAATAAATTCTAGAACTTGTTTGATGGTCACTCGAGGCGAAATCCTAGACTGTGCAATATTGGGGAAATGATTTAGGCCATCTTTGGATCGTTTGAGCCTTAATAGCCAACCTTAATTGAAATTGATCCCTAGTTACCCCTTTGAGCCTCTGTAAGCTTTTTTTTTTTTTATTAACTCACTAAAAGATTTCCTAAATTTTTTTTTCACACAGTTTGTCCCTTACCTATGAGCATGTAGATCATTCATGATTACATTTAGAGCTATGTTCTGTTTTTGGGAAGTTAAAGGAGGTTGGATTGTGCCATGAGCAATGCAAATGAGTTTTATTGTGTTAGTAAAAAAAAAAGGAAAGAAAAAAACAATCTGTACTTATCTTCCATGTACTTACACATTGAGGACAATGTATTGTTTAAGTGTGGGGGAGGGGAAGTGCAGCAGTTAAAAAAAAAAAAAAAAGAGAAAAGAAAAAGAGATCTATACCCTTGAGTGTTATTAAAAAGAATGAAACAACAAAGTGTGGGGGTGTAATTTCTTTTGTGTAAAAAAAAACAATAATAAAAAGAGAGATTGAGTGTTCTGAATAAATTTGGGGGAGTCACTTGGTGAATTCGAACGAATTTTTTTATGTTATGTGGTTGAGCTATACATAATCTTGAATGATTTATGTGTTTGTGGGTGATTTGAGCCAAATTATTATCCTTTATCATACCTTCACCCAAGCCAAACGTTAAAAGCTTAATAAAGTCCTACTTGATCCTTGGTGTTGTGCATGTCTACATTAGTGGAGAGTGACTTGAAAAGCAGGCCTATGGAGTTCATTTATACACCTATCTTTACTATTAAATACGATTCATTTTTATGCATAAACTCATCCAAGTTACAAGTGATTATGTGAAAATGGCTCTACACACACACAAAAGGAATTAAAGTAGAGCAAAACTAATCTTTGAAATGAAATTTTTGATCAAGTGCATAATTTTGAAGTTTTCCTTGGGTTATAATTAAATACAATCTTTAAGGCCTATTTGCAAGTTGAAGCATTTGTGTTGTTTTAATTTTTCTTTGATTCTGTTTCGATCTAATATCGTTATAGTTGCTTGAGGACTAGCAAAGTCTAAGTGTGGGGGAATTTGATAGGTGTCTATTTATATATCATTTTCATATCAATTTTGTCTATGTTTCTTTGCTATATTCCTTGGTATTTTTATGTTTTTGTGTGGTTTTTGATGTTTGTAGGAGTTTTGGAGGAACTTGCACAAAATTGGAGTAAAACCCTTCATTTTCACCTCTTCTAATCAACCAATTTCTCGGAGTTGATTGTATCGATATACAATTGATGCGTTCGAAACTAGCAAGTATACTAGTCGCACAAGTAATAAAGTGATAAGTAAGATATCGTTCCCACGAGGATTGATTCTAATTGAATTTGTTATTTCCAGCAACAATTAACTAAATGGGGGGTTTTGTTGGTTGATTAACTAGATGAAAAACTGAATACGACGGTAATTAATGAATAACACAATGCAAACTTAATTAAAATGGGAATTAATCAATGATAGAAATCTGGTTAAAGGATCATTCTCCACCAGAAGATATGCATTTGCGAATTAATTGTAGAATTATCATCCAAATACACCATTGAAATTATCAACCGTAGATAACAATAAGCTCTGTTATCCCAATCTTTCCTTACTTTGTTGTTAAATAAACAGGCTCTTTATTTAATCTCTATCCATTAAACAACCTAGAACAAGCTCTGTAAATTTAATTCAATGGATGCATTACGAAAAGAAAAACAGGTTGATCTAAGCGATAAACACATAAGCTCGGATTATTTAACTCAGGTTATATTCTCCAATTGCAATCTCTGATCACAATTTTGCTACTAATGATTAGAAATTCAAGACAATTACGGATCAAGATTTCTAATCTAGCAATAGACAATATCAAGATTATATTCAGTTGGCCACCCAAATACAATCCAGCAAGCAATCATAAGC
The DNA here is from genome assembly GCA_013180625.2 of Boswellia sacra. Lineage (NCBI taxonomy): Eukaryota > Viridiplantae > Streptophyta > Magnoliopsida > Sapindales > Burseraceae > Boswellia > Boswellia sacra. Next base: position 3,996 of record SNVD02001230.1, on the reverse strand, counting down.
ATTAAACATGGGAAAATACAAGCAACTCAATTAGAGAATTGGATAACAATTTCTTGCACAATCAACTCACAAAAACCATATCTAGGGCTTTGAAATCACCCTCAACCAATTCAGATTTAGTTACACATATTCAGAAACAATACAAATACAAAACAATATGGAGACATTCCAGAAAATGGAAGGGAAAGGGAAAACTTAGCAAATTTGATGAAAATCTCTCAAGATTGTAGTTCTTCATCTTTCCAAGCCTTCAATCTCCTTCAAGAACTCCAAGAGATGAGAGAAATCCAAAGATGCAGCCTCCTCCACGTTCTCCCCTCTTCCAGTTATGAAATAAAACCCTAAAATGTGTTTTAAATACTCTGCTACAGTAACGTGCTACAGTGTCCCGTATTATACATGCTACAGTGATGTGGGGAATTACATTTCTACACTTCTTACACTGTTTTGATTACAACTTTCGGTACACTGAATGGATTCATAAACCGTAAATTTCTCCAAAAAGTAGACTTCGAGAGCTTTTCAACGGTATATGATATGTCATGGGTTCATTGTATATCAATACAATTAAATCCGAGAAGATGGTTGACTAGCAGAGGTGAAAATGAAGGGTTTTACTCCATTTTTGTGCAAGTTGCTCCAAAACTCCTACAAACATCAAAACCACAAAAAAACATAAAAATACCAAGGAATATAGCAAAGAAACATGGACAAATTGATATGAAAGTAATACATAAATAGACACCTATCAAATTCCCCACACTTAGACTTTGCTAGTCCTCGAGCAACTACAACGATATGAAAACAAAACTAAATCTAAACAGAATCAAAGGAAAAATTAAAACACACATGTTTTAACTTGAAAATAGGCCTCAAAGATTGTACTTAATTATAACCGAAGGAAAACTTCAAAATAATGCACTTGATCAACAATTTTATCCGAAAGATTAGTTTCGCTTCACTTCAATTCCTCAAGTGTGTTTGTGTAGAGCCATTCTCACCTAATCACTTGTAACCCGGATGAGTTTATGCATAAAAATGAATCATATTTAATATTGAAGATGTGTGTATAAATGAACTCCATAGGCCTGCTTTTTAAGTCACTCTCCACTAATGTAGACATGCATAACACCAAGGATCAAGTATGACTTTATTAAGTTTGTAACGTTTGGCTTGGGTGAAGGTATGATAAAGGATAATAATTTAGCTCAAATCATCCACAAACACATAAATCATTCAAGACTATATAGAGCTCAAACCTATAACACAACCTCATTTCAATTCACCAGGTTACTCCCCCAAACTTATTTAGAACACTCAATCATTTTTTTTTTTTTTGCACAAAACAAAAGAAAACTACACCCCCACACTTTGTTGTTTCATTCTTTTTAGAACACTTAAGGGTATAGATCTCTTATTCTTCTTCTTTTTTTTCTTCCTTTTTTTTTCTTCTTTTTTTTTTATTACACTTCCCCTCCCCCACACTTAAACAACACATTATCCTCAATGTGTAAGTACGTGGACGATAAGTACAGATTGTCTTTTTTTTCTTTTTTTCTTTTTTTACAAACATAATAGAACTCACTTGCATTGCTCATGACACATCCCAACCTCCTCTAACTTCCCAAAACCAAACCATAGCTCAAAATTTAATTGTGAATGATCTACATGCTCATAGGTAAGGGATAAACTGTTTGGAACAAATTCATTTGAGGTTAGGAAATCTTTTAGCGAGTTAACAAAGAAAAAGGCTTACAAAGGCTCAAAGGGGTAACTAGGGATCAATTTCAGTCAAGGTTGGCTATTAAGGCTCAAAACGGTCCAAAGATGGCCTAAATCATTTCCCCAATGTTGCACAGCCTAGGATTTCGCCTTGAGTGACCATCAAACAAGTTCTAGAATTCACTGAAATCTGAAGAAACATTTAAATTACATAAACTTTCTCTAAGTGAACAAATAACTCAGTGAATATAGCTCAGTGCTCAATGTTGCGCAAGGAATCAAAAGCAAAGCGAAAACCAATAAACATTTCAAGCACACAGATCCATGCATCATTTATCATTTTTCAAGAGTTATTCTTAATTCAACCATTATCTTATCATCGACCCACAAAATGCAAGAAAAGAGGTACGTGGCGTTGTTACACCTGAGTCAAGATTGTATAATTCAACAATCCTTAGTACCAGTAGCCCGCAGACTTAAGGTTTCCAGCCTATATACCTTTATTATAAAAGAACAAAACAAGAAACATGACACTTCAAACAACATGAAATAAACAAACTACAGATTTATTGAGAGAGAATGCGTTTCAAGAGTTAAGAAAACCCCATATTCTGCCATTCTCAGGTTTTTCCACAATGTTTTTTTTTTTGAATCGAAACTGATAAAAGACAAAAACACACAACAACTCGAAATTACATAAAACTAAACTTACTCAGAAAATAATAAAGTCCAACAAATCAGCAAACACAAACAAGTCAGTTAGAATGGGTCTAAAAAGTTAGAAGTTAGCCTCCTTATTCAGCCATTATGGATTGAAGAGATCCAGAATGCGTTTCAAGAGGAATTGAACTTTTTAAGCCACCACTCTAAAAACCGAGATTAGAAAATATTACCTGGGATGAAAGAAACAACCTGAAAAAAAAAATCAACTCAAATAAACACAATAAAGAGAAAGCAAACGAAAATGAAGCAAACCAGCAGATAGAGATTACAGATGGAGCGTTAAATCCAGTTTACGCCTCTTATTGCTTCTCCAAACCAATCTATCCGAGCTATTGTTGGATCAGGTGAATAGACGAATGCTTGTAATTTGTCAATTAACTCCCCTGCAGTTGAAGCTGTAACCAGGATTTGCCTCGCCGACTGTGAGATGAAGTGTTTTTCTACTGCTTGATCAAGAAAAGACAACAAACCATCAAAAAAATTATTGACATTTAACAAACCAATGGGTTTCCGATGGATGTTTAGCTGTGCCCAAGAGGGGATTTGAAATATCTCCTCTAATGTACCATAACCACCCGGCAAAGCTATAAATGCATCGGACTTAACAACCATATGTGCAATACGCTCATGCATACTAGAGACCTGTAAATCTTCCCCAATTGTGTTGCCTACGATATCTCGTACAGCTAATGGTTTAGGGATAATGCCGAGAACCTTGCTTCCTCCTAAGGATGTAGCTGTCGATACACACCCCATTAACCAAGACTACCCCCTCCATAAATCAAATGAATACCCCTCGCAGCTAATGTCCTACCAAGATCAAGAGCTGTTGTTGTAAACTCTCCATCTTTACCAAATTGCGATCCAAAAAATACGCATATATTTTGGAATCGTCGAATTGGTGTTTTCTCCATTTCTAAAAGTGCTCTAAACTTGTGCAAGACAATGATGTACGTTAGGTATTATGCGATTTAAGTGCAAGACAGGTTATAAAATGACATTTGAGAATATGCAAAATGGATGTATACACACGTAAAACTCTCAAATTTGACACATGGGGACATAATTTCGGTGGGGGATGCTCGATGCAGATTTATCGCCCCAAAATTTGAAAAAATGAGATATGCATTCGGCGAGGTTTGACAAAACCTACACACTTGTTTCCCACGTGAAGCATGGAAAATGGAGATACACTTTCAGCGGGGGTTGACAAAACCCCTACACTTGTCCCAAAGTGAGTGAGCATGAAAAATGTAGAGATATACTTTCGGCGGAGGTTGACAAAAAACCTCATACTTGTTCCCACGTGTGCTTACGACATGGGGTAGTAATATGGTTTGTCAAAAAGAAAACTTGAAATTAAACAAACAAAATCAACAAACAACAACAACACAAAAACAACATGATAATCAGATCAAACGAAACAAGAAGAAAATAAAATTCGACAACAACAACACACATTCAAATATACAAGTAGTTGTGATTGTGGCTCACATCTTCCTCTGGTTTTACGTCCAGTAATGGCTGAAACGCCTTATATGAGTCGGGGAT
>SNVD02001226.1:0-14551 GCA_013180625.2 Boswellia sacra | reverse complement strand
CAAGAAAATATTTGACTAGTTCTTCTTTCGTTGGATGAAACCGAAACCCTAAAGGCACCAACTCATGATCAACCTGCTGCATCATTCTCATTCTTTGCTTTCTCTCTTTGTGAGTTGTAGGTTTGCAAGATTAACGTAAATAGTGATTGGAAACTACATGTTAACATATCCAATTTATATACAGGATTAGCTACAATGCATCCCATGTATTGATACATCCCATTTCTGGGAGAAAAAATAAATATGTATCATATTGAAGGACCAAATGACAAATAAACAAAAAAAAATTTAACATGCGATAGATTACACATTTATATGTTTTTGTTTTATAAAATTATTGTAAATATTTTTTAACTTTTAAATACTTTAATAAAAGTTGATTAAATAATTAAATATTAAACATATAAACGCGCTTAGCATGTAATTGAATTATAAAAAAGAGAAGACAACTTCTTCAAAAAAACATTTGTTATAATTAACTATAAGTTTTAAAAAAATACAATTTTTTATAAGTTATTTTAATTTGATAATTTAGTTTTAATTTTATCACAAAATAGATAGAATTAATTGATTTAGCAAAATTATTGTATCATGTTATAGTTTTATGCTTTCTATTGTATTTTATGTTGATTTGTCGCGAGTTTCATGTTTACTTTTACAAATTAATGATTAGATTTTACAAGTTCATCTTTTTGTTTTACAAGTTCTCGTATGATTGTAAGTTGAAGGTTTGATTTTATTAGTTTTAAGTATCATGTTGCAACTTTTATATTCCTTATTTCAATATTGGTTAACCTTGTTACGAGTTTCATGTTTTATTTTACAAGTTAATGTGGGGCTTTACAAGTTTATTGTTCCTTGTTGCAAATCGATGTATCATTGCAAGTTGAAGATTTGATTTTATTACTTTTAGGTGTCATGTTGAAACTTTTATGTTTATTATTACCATCTTGGATAACCTTGTTGCGACTTTCATGTATTATTTTACAAGTTAACTTTCGATTTTACAAGTTCATCTTTTCATGTTACAAGTCCACGTATGATTGCAAGTTGAAGGTTTGATTTTACTAGTTTTAAGTGTCACATTGCAATTTTTACGTTTCTTGTTTCAATCTTGGTTAACTTTGTTGCAACTTTCATGTTCTATGTTACAAGTTAACGCTAGGTTTTATAGGTTCATCGTTTCATATTACAACTCCATGTATGATTGCAAGTTAAATGTTTGATTTTACTAGTTTTAGTATCATGTTGCAACTTTCATGTTCCTTATTACAATATTGGTTAACCTTGTTGCGAGTTTCATGCTGTATTTTATAAGTAAACGTGAGGTTTTGAAAATTTATCATTTCATGTTACAAGTCCACGTATGATTGCAATTTGAAGGTTTGATACTACTATTTCTAAATGTCATGTTGCAACTTTTATGTTCCTTGTTACAACCTTGGTTAACCTTGTTACAAGTTTCATGTTGTATTTTACAAGTTAACATTAGGTTTTACATATTCATCGTTTTGTATTACAAGACTACATATGATTGCAAGTTGAAGATTTGATTTTACTAGTTTTAGGTGTCACGTTGCAATTTTTATGTTCTTTGTTTCAATCTTGGTTAATTTTGTTGCGACTTTCATGTTTAGTGTTACAAGTTAACATTAGATTTTACAAGTTCATCATTCTATGTTACAAGTCCACATATGTTACAAGTTAACATATGTTACAAGTTAACATATGTTACAAGTTAAAGGTTTGATTTTACTAGTTTTAGATGTCATGTCACAACTTTTACATTCCTTGTTACAATCTTGGTTCACGTTGTCGTGAGTCTCATATTGTATTTTACAAGTTAACGTGAGGTTTTGCAAGTTCATCATTCTATGTTACAAGTCCACGTATGATTACAAGTTGAAGGTTTAATTTTATTATGTTTAGGTGTCATGTTGCAAATTTTTATGTTCCTTGTTACAATCTTGGTTAACCTTGTTATGAGTTTCATATTGTATTTTACAAGTTAATGTTAGGTTTTACAAGTTTATCATTTTGTATTACAAGACTATGTCTGATTACAAGTTGAAGGTTTGATTTTATTAGTTTTAGGGCTCATGTTGCACCTTTTATGTTCATTGTTACCATCTTGGATAACCTTGTTGCAACTTCATGTTTTATTTTACAAGTTGACATTCGATTTTACAAGTTTATAATTCTATGTTACGAGTCTATATATGATTGCAAGTTGAAGGTTTAATTTTTCTAGTTTTAAGTGTCATGTTGCAACTTTGATGTTTCTTGTTACATTCATGGTTAACCTTATTGCAAGTTTCATATTGTATTTTATATGTTAACATTAAGTTTTACAAGTTCATCATTTTGTATTATAGGTCCACGTATGATTGCAAGTTAAAGCTCTGATTTTATATGTTAACATTAGGTTTATTCTTGTAATGTATATTAATTTCTAAGCTGTGGGCTATTGGCCATTCGTGGAAGTTCAACTAATTGGTAAAATTGTTTTCTCATAATCTAGAATATAATTATCAATGGAAAATAAGTAATTTACTTTTTAAAGTGTTATAAAATAATGTAATTATGCCTATGATGATATTACATTTTAGTTAAGTTGTAAAATAATTTTAAACTCTAAATATTTTAGAATAAAAGAAGTTTAAACAATATAAATTATAAATTATGAGTTATTTGTAGATTTTATTAAGATTAACATAATTTCTCAATTGAAGTGGTAAAAAACATTTTCAATTAGCCCTGTATAACATGACATAAATTAAATGTCATAATTACAACTAATTTAAAATTTTTATGCTATTTATATTTGTTGTTAAATATTAAATTTATATTTACAATAAGTTTAAATTAACATAATATACTAATTTGTATTACTAGTAACAATATTATTTTTAAGTGGTAATGCAATCCACCAATTACTTTATGTGTTAATTGAACAAAAATAATATTTTTAAATGTATATGACAATAATATATGTATCTATGTAATTACAATATAGTGAAAATTTGAAAATGTTAAACTATTTCTTTTTAATAACTATGAATATTTATTTATATTTATATTAACAGATTTTGAAAAAAAAAATTACTTCAGATTCATAATAAGATATTTTAATGAAAAGTTTAGAAAAAATTTTTAATGTTATAGAGTAGTAATTTTAGCAATTAATTTAGCTTTATTATAGCTCACAAGTGTAACTAGAAATAAGAGTTGGTATAATGAATTAAGCTCTTTACAAAATTATTTTACAATTTTTTTAAGTAAACATTATGAAATTCCAAAACTCCCCATGTTTTGTATTTTTTAACAGCATTTTTTCTTGTCTTGCAGGCCTGACTTTTTAAATTCACTATTTTCTAATTTCATTTTTTTCCTGAGGATGTTGATTCTTCTAAAATTTCCTCATTCTACACTCTAAATGAATATTTTGAATCCATACATTAAAATATAGTCACATTAGAGTGTAGTTACAGGTGTCTATCCTGATTGACATTGTCGATATTGAATAATCTTTTTACATGTTCGATATATGAATTTAAGAAGGCTCCTAGGTATTTTAATTTTCTTGACATATAATTTTAATTTTTAAATTTGTAATTGTAAGTTTTCATTTCATTGTCATGTTATTCTAGTTTAGTTAGATTCATTAAATTGACATGTTTGAATTACTTTTTTTAACAGTAATTATTCAATAAAATGCCAAACCATATAATAATTAATAGTTTATTATATTTTTTATTATTTTGTGAAAATATGAAAGTTTTGTAATGATATTATAAAACCAGTCAAACCAGTTGCTCCATTTTAATTTATTATAATATAAAATAATTTAATTATAAATAGCACCTCCTAGTAATTTTTATTTTTATTTATACTATAAAAAATGAGATGTATCAATACATAGGATGTATTGTAGCTAATCCCTTTATATACGCATATAACCTTGCCATTGTCCGACTTCACAAGATAGAATCTTGATCCATTATCTAGTTATTTTGTTGCATTATCTAACATAGAATTATTGCTTTATATCATTATATCTAGTTTTATCTTATCTTATTCATTTTAAATATTTGCTTATATTATATCTTATACCACATTTATCTATATGTAAAAAAATTATGTTTATACATATGAGATAATATACCCGAACTTATACTAATATAGTTTGACGTTTCAATAATATCTTATGAAGATTTTGATCCATTGGCTTATCTGGTTGTCATATCCATAAACAAATGTTTCCTTTTGATATATAATTTTCTCTTTTATATACAATATTTCATACCACATTTATTTATGTATTAAACGACATGTTTATAAGATAAAATAATCGCGATCTTACAGTAATATAGTTTGATATGTTTCAATAATACAACGAAGATTTCTGATCCATTGGCTTATCTAATTGCCGTATGAATATATTCTAAATTAAATTAACAAATTAATTAACATTCACGAACTACAATGTTTGTATAATATACGTATCTTGCATGGAAATTATTCCAAAATCATGCATGATTGTCACTTAATGTAAACGATTTATATTATTTTGGCCTACATAATGGTTATTAATCCATGGCCCAACATTTGATGTTTGTAAAAATATTTATCCTAGCTACCAAACTTTAGCAAGTAAACTATTGGAATCGATAGTTTAGGACACCATGTTGAGCATTCAAATAGAAACATAAGTAGTATTATAATAGAGAATGGAAACTTTTATGTATGTTGATATATATATATATATATATATATGTATGTATGTATGTATGTATGTATGTATGTATGTATAGGGAAAACTTAGAAATCCCGTGAGATAGGCTAAGTAATAATGTTAATGCCCCGATTATTTAGATACTATGAAAATTCCAAATCATTTCGACTACATATGACCACACTATAACCAAACTGTTATAGTAAGAATTTATGATATTATGCTCTTATTGGCAATCATTTTTTCTAACTAGACTGTTATAATGATTCTAGTTCTAGGTCCTATTAAAACAACTCATAATTGATTTGTTGTCATCCATAATTCTAATTTTATTCTAAAAAGGTTTTTTTAATCTAAATGAGTTTGAGTCAAATATTTTAACATTTTTTTTCTCAAGCAAGATCTTCTGACTATTTTATCTTAATGGAAATTTTTAAAATATATGACTTTTATCTTAACAAAGATATATGAATATTTTATTTTAAAACTAATATTTTAAAATACCCTAAATTATCATTTATGATTTAATTGAATATAATCTAGTATTTTATTTTTCCCAAACAAAATTTCTTTATCTTTCATTTATTTATATGATGGCTTTTTTAAATTTATTTAAAAGTTATTTTATGATGACCTATCTTTTTTATATATTAAACCCTTTAATAAGAAATAAATTTCACAAAATTATGCAAATCTAAATAAATATATCTCGTAATATAATATTCTACTCCATTATAGTTAACTTAACTTGATTGCTATAGTTTGGTATACTTGATGAACCTCAGTTTGGACATTGAGAATTTTACACATATATCAAACGTTGATCCACACTGATATTTCTTAATCTTAAGTGACAAAATTTGACTGTAATATCTAATTTCCATGCTTATATCAAGGCATTAGGATCATGAATGGTCGATTAATTTTTTAACATCAATATTTGGTTTTAGTGGAGTTATTTAAAATCAATAAACTTGCTAATTCATATATTTGACCTATATTGTAATTCATAGCCATAACCTAGCTTAGTATTATTATGGATGCAAGGTATTAGATCGTGAATGGTCTCGTAATTTTATAATAGATTTTGTTTTAATGGACTTATTAAAAGCAATAATCTTATGTACTGAATTTTTAATCTGAGTGTATGTGAGCGGAGCTTCCATCCCACTCCAAATGCTTGCAACCTTGACACTACTTTCCAAGCTCTTTTAGAACTTGGGCACAAAACGAGACAAGCCATGATGACAAGGTCAGAGATCACGGAGTCACCACCTTGTGATAACAACAAAAAAATTAAGTGATGAGAATTCAATCTCTTGCATCTGGACCCAAACTGTCTTCACCCTTTTAGAGATGGATTTGAAAAGTTAGGTATGAATCTTCGATCCAACGGACATAGTGCCTCCCCTAGGGTCGACTTGGTTCAAAGTTTTAATTTACTAATATTGTCCATCTTGATCCTAATTCCATTTAATGCACACAACCAATTTTATTATTTTATTAACATGTGAAGTGAAATAGTTTATATACATCCATAGAAAGGAGGGAAGAGAATAAAGTACATTTCCGTTCAAACATGGGAAAAAAGTGAGAGGATTACAACCACTCCCCATCATACATAAAATAAAAGCATAAAAGTAAATAGAGTTCAAATGAAAATAACACTGAATTAACACTTCTAAATAAGCATGAAAATGATAATAAAGCAAGTAAGCAAAAAAATAATAATAATAAAGAGATAAAAGAAAAGGCATAAACAACCACAAATTCAGCTACCATTAAATCAAACAAAAGCAATGCAAAAGGAAATCCAAATGATGACCATTAATGAATTGAATGTCATCACTTTCAAAAGAAAGACATGAAGAGGGAACATCTTTTCCATTAATTGGGTAATATCCCCTCAACCCAAGGTGGCTAAATCAACCAACATGCAACCAAAATTAGTTTCAATTGGAATTGGACTTCATCCAAGTGATGATCCCTCACCATCAATTGTGAGTCCATTCATCACTTGTCCATCCTCACTAATATCCTCAATGCATTACATCATAAAATTTTTAGCTTCTGTAGAAGGTCTGTTTTGGGTAATTATTTGAGGTACCTAGAGGTCTCAAAAAATTATGAAAATTGGGTTACTTGTTTGTCTTTCTATCTAGTTTAAATATGGAGAGTTTTATGATTTTAGGAATTAACCATGAATTGTTGTATATTTTTTAATAGAGAGAGATTAGTTCTAGAAATAGCTTGACATGATGGTTGTGTCTGAGAACTTAAATTATTTGAGGTACATAACAAATTTAGAATGCATAAAATTTTATATGGTGTTAGATATTTATGTATAAAAGGCCTACGTAAAATCATGGATGATTTAGATGAGTGGGTTATTTATTAAAAATTAGAGAACTAGCATTGGTCTGTTTAGGAAATTTGAAAATTAAGTTAATTAACATTGATTAGATTAAGATGTGAAGTTGGTTATTGGAAATTTTAAGCATTGAAGTTGATTATGAATTATAAATGATATGACGAGTTCTTTTGTCATGATAGAACAAGGAAGAGTTTAGTTCATTGTTAAAGGAGATGGCAAGCTAGGTAGTACATTGACCTTGGAATCTACTACAAGTTAACCAAGTTTGTGCAACCATATCAGTGAAAGGGAAAATAAGTTTTCTTTCATAAATTATAAATGAGTTTTAAATGCTATTTTCTCATATACATATTAGAAAGCTTTTAAAATGACTAGCAAATTTATTTTCTAGATGAATTGAGAAGCATATTTAGTTGTTCGTTTACTGATGCTTAATTAGCTTTTCTTGGAAACAATTACTATGATATTTTAGCAAACTTAGAAGTATTCCAAGCAGTTTCTTAATAGCATTCTAGAAGATAAATGTGTATCTATTAGCTTACAGTTACTTTAAGTCATTAGAATATCTAAGGTTAGTTTTCAAAATATATACTTTTAGACAAAGATATTGCATTTAGAAAAGAAAACTCATATTTTATGTTTAAAATTATTTAGTATTTCGGCTTTATAGTTGATTCAAGAGAGATTTTTTTTTAAAATATTAGAGAAAATATTTTAATCATGATTTTTGTAAACATTTTAGCATTTTGTTTAAAAGTTTCTTGAAGTATTTGAAATGATTTTTAGATGTTTATCATTGTTTTTAATGATCCAAGTATTTTCAGCTTAGATTTCATAAAATTCTTAGTTTTCATAAAATTGCATGAAAAACAAAGTTTTAACATGTGAAGCGGTTTTAAAAATCAGTTTTAACAAAGATAAGAAAATTTAGTTATAGTATCCTAAGCTAGTACCCAGATTGAGATAGTAAGATAGTATATTAGACAGTGATACAGATAGAGGTATTTAGAACCTGTTCAGACACACATAGAGGCTTTGGGCCTTGTGATATGGGTGCGTAGCCCTTTAGGGCTAGCTTTACGCATGCGTATGACTAGTTTTATAGATGACTTTGCCTGCACAATGTTAGATCTCGTCAGGTATGACCAGTTTCAGATAGCTCTGACTATGCGATCTTAACCTTGCCAGTATGATTAGTTTAGCAACCCTGCGCGAGGTTAGATCTTGCCAAGTATGATCAACTAGATTCTAGGGTACTTTTTTCATACATCAAGGTGTTTTAAATATGATTATATGAGTTCTTAAGAAAAGAAGCATTTTTAGCAAAATTGTATAAATTTTCATAAATCTTTAGAAAGAGCTTGATGATGATAGTTCACTTCTTTTCATGGGTAGTACTATTTATAGAAGTTACTTAAAAAAGGCTTTTAATGAAAATCAAGCCTTAATGTTTCAAATAACATTTGAATAAGTGTTTTAGCATGATTATTATGAGCATTGTTTATATGATTGAGAAAATTATCCTTCTTATTGTTTTTAAAACTATAGAAATAAGCAAAAGTATTTAAAGAATTTAATAGCTTATTTCTTAAAATTTTTATGAAGATTAGATGATATGTTATTGTGTTATACTCCAACTATAAGAAGCTTTTATAAAGATTTATTTCAATAAAGCAAAGATTGAAAGTCAAAAAGTTATAGTTTGACACAATTTTTTTAATACAAATTTATGGTTATCAATCTTATAAATCCAATGGTTGAGATTGAAAGTCAAAAAGTTATATTTAATAGTAGTAACTAATTAATCATTTCAATCATTGGATTTTTCTCAAAATATCTCTTTCTATAAGTAAAATGACTTAGAACAAATGGCTAACGTACATGGATTAAAATCCTCTGCTCATCTAACTTCTACCTTTGCTTTCTAAGATCTCTTGACATGTGGACACCATAAAATGAATGGATAAGATTTAGTTTTTCAACTTCTTTTAAATACCAACCTCTAAAATAACGTGTTTTATCTATGAGTATTTCAATTCAGCCGCCACTTTTTAGCTCTTCATCAACCCTTATTATTATTTTTTTATTTCTTTTGACAAATTTACCCATTTTACTTCTTTAGCAAGCTAAGTATAATTTTACTATTGTGCTAGACTGTTAATTTTCGGAGAAGTCTTCTCCTAAAAAACGAAGTTTAATCACTATTGGGAATAAACATCTTAAAAAGTTTAAAAACAAAAAAGAAAAGAAATGGCATAAAAAAAATCTAAGTTTCTTAAGTAAGACAATCTTGTTCTTCCCTACTACGCTTTGCTTCTGTTGTTGAGCTCACTACTTTTCATTTTGTTAGGAATAGGTGATGGCCCTAAGTAGAGAGCATACCAATCTATACCAAAATCCTATGTTTTAAGAGGCAATGGATTCCATTAGCTTTTTTGAAGGTTGACTTCCTTTAGTTCTTAAAGGCATGGACAAAGAGGCGGAAGAAGATAAAAAAAAAAAAGAAAATGCTACTTAAAGGCGCCAGTGAGCAGGAAACCTGAAAAGTATCAAGGAGGAGAGCAAAAAGAGCTCAAAAGATCGAGATCAAACCGAGGCTTTTCAAAGTTTCACCTTGGGTTTTAGCTATTGTTTGCCTACTTTACCTCTTAAATCAGTATTGCTTGGGTTTTATATGCACTTTGACATGATGACTGAGAAGGGTGGTCATATATCAAACTCTGATCCATATATTCTTATTTTGCTTACCAAGATGCAGATTAAAAGAAAAAAAATATATAAAGTCACTTTTCTTGGGACCCTGCATTCCAAGTTAAAAGCATTTGGAGAAGCAAATAGGTTGTGTTAAATACTTAAATTGAAGATAGAAAATGACAATATTGTAAAAATGATTAAGAAAAATAAAAGTGAGGGCTAAAGAATTAAAAAATATATATGAGTTGAATAGAACTACTGATGCGTTCGAAACTAGCAAGTATACTAGTCGCACAAGTAATAAAGTGATGAGTAAGATATCGTTCCCACGAGGATTGATTCTAATTGAATTTGTTATTCGAAAGCAACAATAAACTAAATGAGGGGGGTTTTGTTGATTGATTAACTAGATGAAATATTAATGCAAGTAAAGAATAACACAATGCAAATTTAAACAGATTGAAAAATCAATGAGAAAAACCTGGTTAAGGGATCCTTTTCTACCACAAGATATGATTGCGAATAATCGTTCTTAGAATAGAATTATCATCCAATTACAGCATTGAAGTTATCAACCGTAGATAACAACAAGCTCTGTTATCCCAATCTTTCCTTACTTTGTTGTTAAATAAAATAGGCTCTTTACTTAATTCTCTATCCATTAAACAACCTAGAACAAGCTCTCTAAATTTAATTCAATGGATGCATTATGAAAAGAAAGACAGGTTGATCTAAGCAATAAACACACAAGCTCGGATTTTTAACTTAGGTTATATTCTCCAATTGCAATCTCTGATCACAATTTTGCTACTAATGATTAGAAATTCAAGACAATTACGGATCAAGATTTCTAGTCTAGCAATAGACAATATCCAGATTATATTCAGTTGGCCACCCCAAATAAAATCCACCAAGCAATAATAAGCATAAAACATGGGGAAACTATAAGCAACTTTCAATTAGAGAATTGGATAACAATTTCTTACACAATCAACTCACAAAATCCATATCAAGGGCTTTGAAATCACCCTCAACCAATTCAGATTTAGTACACATATTCAATCAGAATAACAAATACAATACAGAGAAATTCCAGAATTGAAAAGGAAAGAAAGAACTTAGCAAATTCTTTGAAAATCTTCTTTGTAGATGAATCTTCTTTCCATTCCCCCCCGTGGAATTGTAGTTCCTCCTCTTTCAAAATCTTCTTTCTCCTTCAAGAACTCCAAGGATGAGAGAAATGTCCAGAAATGCAGCCTCCTCCCACGTTTTTCCCTCTTCAAGTTATGAAAATCAAAACCCTAAATGTGTTTAATATACTTTGCTACAGTGACTTGCTACAGTACTCCGTATTATACATGCTACAGTGGCTTGTGGAATTATATTTCTATACATCTCACACTGTTTTGATTACAACTAATGGTACACTGAATGGATTTATAAACCGTAAATTTCTCCAGAAAATAGACTTCGAGAGCTTTCCAACGGTATATAACATGTCGTCGGGTTCATTGTATATCAATACAATTAATCCGAGAAGATTACTGACTAGCAGAGGTGAAAATGAAGGGTTTTACTCCATTTTTGTGCAAGTTGCTACAAAACTCCTACAAACTTCAAAACCACACAAAAACATAAAAATACCAAGGAATATAGCAAAGAAACATGGACGAATTGATATGAAAATGATATATAAATAGACACTTATCAAATTCCCCCACACTTAACTTTGCTAGTCCTCGAGCAACTACGACAATATGAAATAAAACTAAACCGAAACAGAATCAACAAAAAATTAAAACACACAAATGCTTCATCTTGCAAATAGGCCTCAAGAAAAAAAAAAAAAATTGTATAATTATAACCCAAAGGGAAAACTTCAAAATAATGCAACTGATCAAGAATTTTATCTTAAAGATTAGGTTTCGCTTCACTTCAATTCCAAAGGGTGTGGGTAGAGCCATCTCACCTTAATCACTTGAAACCCGGATGAGTTATGTGCATAAAAATGAATTCATATTAATATTAAAAGATGTGTGTAATCAATGAACTCCATAGGCCTGCTTTTCAAGTACACTCTCCATAATGTAGACAAATGCACAACGCCAAGGATCAAGTAGGATCTTTATTAATGCTTTCTATTTGTGTAAAAGTTTGGCTTGGGTGAAGGTATGATAAAGGATAATAATTTGGCTCAAATCACCCACAAACACATAAATCATTCAATACTATGTAGAACTCAACCCGACAACACAACTTCATTTCAATTCACCAGGTTACTCCCCCAAACTAATTTAGAACACTCAAACTTTTTTTTTTTTTTTGCAGAAAACAAAAGAAAACTACACCCCCACACTTTGTTGTTTCATTCTGTTTAAGAACACTTAAGGGTATAGATCTCTTATTCTTCTTCTTTTGTTCTCTTTTTTTTTTTTTTTATATTACACTTCCCCTCCCCCACACTTAAACAACACATTGTCCTTAATGTGTAAGTACGTGGACGATAAGTACAGATTGGCTTTTTTTTTCTTTTTTTCTTTTTTTTATAAACATAATAGAACTCACTTGCATTACTCATGACACATCCCAACCTCCTCTAACTTCCCAAAACCAGAACATAGCTCAAAATTTAATTGTGAATGATCTACATGCTCATAGGTAAGGGATAAACTGTTTGGAACAAATTCATTTGAGGTTAGGAAATCTTTTAGTGAGTTAACAAAGAAAGAGGCTTACAAAGGCTCAAAGGGGTAACTAGGGATCAATTTCAGTCAAGGTTGGCTATTAAGGCTCAAACGGTCCAAAGATGGCCTAAATCATTTCCCCAATAGTGCACAGTCTAGGATTTCGCCTCGAGTGACCATCAAACAAGTTCTAGAATTCATTGAAATCTGAAGAAACATTTAATTTACATAAACTTTCTCTAAGTGAACAAATAACTCAGTGATAATAGCTCAGTGCTCAATGTTGCGCAAGGAATCAAAAAGCAAAGCGAAAACCAATAAACATTTCAAGCACACAGATCCATGCATCATTTATCATTTTCCAAGAGTTATTCTTAATTCAATCATTATCTTAGCATCGACCCACAAAATACAAGAAAAGAGGTACGTGGCGTTGTTACACCTGAGTCAAGATTGTATATTTCAAAAATCCTTAGGACCAGTAGCCCGCAGACTTAAGGTTTCTAGCCTATATACCTTTATTATGAAAGAACAAAAACAAGAAACAAGACACTTCAAACAACACGAAATAAACAAACTACAGATTTATTGAGAGAGAATGCGTTTCAAGAGTTAAGAAAACCCCATATTCTGCCATTCTTAGGTTTTTCCACAATGTTTTTTTTTTTCGAATCGAAACTGTTAAAGACAAAAACACACAACACAACTCGAAATTACATAAAACTAAACTTACTCAAAAAATAATAAAGTCCAACAAATCAGCAAACACAAACAAGTCAGTTAGAATGGGTCTAAAAAGTTTAGAAGTTAGCCTCCTTATTCAGCCATTATGGATTAAAGAAATCCAGAATGCGTTTCAAGAGAACTTGAACTTTTTAAGCCACCACTCTAAAAACAAAGATTAGAAAATATTACCTGGGACAAAAGAAACAACCTGAAAAAACTCAAAAAGAAATGACATAAAAAAAACTCAAATAAACACAATAAAAAGAAAGCAAACGAAAACAAAGCAAACCAGCTGATAGAGATTACAGATGGAGCGTTAAATCCAGTTTACGTCTCTTATTGCCTTCTCCAAACCAATCTATCCGAGATATTGTTGGATCAGGCGAATAGACGAATGCTTGTAATTTGTCAATTAACTCCCCTGCAGTTGCAGCTGTAACCAGGATTTGCCTCGCCGACTGTGAGATGAAGTTTTTTTCTACTGCTTGATCAAGAAAAGACAACAAACCATCAAAAACATTATTGACATTTAACAAACCAATGGGTTTCTGATGGATGTTTAGCTGTGCCCAAGAGGTGATTTGAAATATCTCCTCTAATGTACCATAACCACCAGGCAAAGCTATAAATGCATCGGAATTAACAACCATATGTGCAATACGCTCATGCATGCTAGAGACCTGTAACTCTTCCCCGATTGTGTTGCCTACGATATATCGTACAGCTAATGGTTTAGGGATAATGCCGAGAACTTTGCTTCCTCCTAAGGATGCAGCTGTCGACACACACCCCATTAACCCAAGACTACCCCCCTCCATAAATCAAATTAATACCCCTCGCAGCTAATGTCCTACCAAGATCAAGAGCTGCTGTGGTAAACTCTCCATCTTTACCAAATTGCGATCCGCCAAATACGCATATATTGCGGAATCGCAGAATTGGTGTTTTCTCCATTTCTACAAGTGCTCTAATCTTGTGTAAGACACGTTAGATAATATGCTATTCAATTGCAAGACAGGTTATGGAATGACATATGAAAATATGCAGAATGTATATATACACCCATAAAACTCTCAAATTTTGACACATGGGGACATACTTTCGGTGGGGGTTTCTCGATGCAGATTTATCGCCCCAAGATTTGAAAAAATGAGATATGCTTTCGGCGAGGTTTGACAAAACCTACACACTTGTCTCCCACGTGAAGCATGAAAAATGGAAATACAATTTCGGTGGGGTTTGACAAAAACGTCACACTTATCTTCCACGTGAAGCATGAAAAGTAGAGATATACTTTCGGCGAAGGTTGACAAAACCTCCACACTCGTCTCCACGTGT
>SNVD02001223.1:0-14480 GCA_013180625.2 Boswellia sacra | reverse complement strand
TGACCTTCAAATAAAAACTTTTAAGTAATAAGAATGTGATCACGTTATCGACACCAACAAGACTAGATATCTCCTCGAACTTTACAACACCGTTCAGCGGATAACTATGTGTTTCGATTGATTTTTTGGACGTTTTGAACTGACTAATTATCAGACTAGCAAGAGAGCTAGAGTTTTCCAGCTCCTCGCTTTGCTTGCTATTAGTGATTGGTGAGTCTTTGCTTATAACGATGGGAGGTAAATAACCTAGTTCATCACAGACGGTGATATTTTTGACATGCGTTCTGCTGCTCCTACTCTTTCTGCTCGCCATAGATGATATATCTAAAGCAACTGAGCTTTGAACATCGTTGGGTGCCCTATTTTGTCTGGATAGGAGTAAACATGAAGCGCTGTTGTCACCAGATAAGTTCTGGTTAGAGCTCCCAGGAGCCGGCTCTGTCAGATCTGTGCCAGGTCTGATGCCATCCGAGAATATTACTTGCTTCTGTGAATGCTGATCCGACAACGATGAGTTGGACATGTTGCAAGGTTCACTAACGCTGGTCCGGGCGGACCGATTGCTGTTCTTCAAGACTCCATGAATTTTAAGTATGGCTGACGTGCCTGGCCTAGGCGGTTGTTGACCAGTTGTGGGTAGCCCAGATGACGAAGCGTCGACAGTCTGATCAGCGACGTCTATCTGGTGAGAATCGTGCCCTCGTCGCTCTTCGCTGTCGACTCTTGAGTCTGAATTGATGGGTTCAGAGTGAGACAGTGTTAAGTCGATCAGATTGAAGCAATTATTGCACACTCTCGCTTCTTTGTTGTCCAAGTATAAGAGCCTAGCCTTTTGCTTACAACAGTCACTACAGAATATCTTGCCGCATGATCGACAGTGGTGACGTCGCCGGATTAGAGTGAAAGTGTTTTCGCAGGCCATGCACTCTTCTGATTCATGATCAGGCAACCATTCGGGTGGGTAGGTTCCCGGAACTCTAGTCGGGCTTGAAATGATCTCGCCAATGAGTGAACTTCTTATGGGACTCATGTTGGAAGGTGTGAGTGATCTCCTCGAGGGGGATGCGTTGGGCGTGGAGGTTGTCCGAGGTTCGGGGTTTTCATTACTAACAGAGGCATTTTGAGTCACTTGATGGGCTGGTACCCCGTCGTGGCTGCTGACCTGTGTCGCCAGCTGGCCGTCGGATTGCTCAACTGCCAAACTACTGGACATCTTGCTCTCTACTTCTCAACTGACTCTTGTCGTGATGGATTTGGAACCATCATTATAGTCTAGCGGTCATGAGCGGAGAGACTGGAGGAATGAATAGATGTGATCCAATATATCAATGTCCGATATATATGAAGTAACTCACGAATGATGTGTAATAACTCGAATCGAATTCGATCATGGACCTCCTCGAGTTGCAGTTGATCAGAGTCTTTGAGACAAATCAAAATGATGATAACGGACGAAAGTCATGATCAGTGTCCATGACTGAGACAGCTGAAAATATTTGGTGCAGTAAATTTTGATGGCTGTTTTTATTATGGAGTGAGCTGATGTTTATTGTGCGAACAAAACGCATGCCAACGCAGACAGTTGCCTGCAGGTCAGTGGAAAGTGCACGGTCGTGTCTCTTGCACACGAGCCAGCAACCAGATTAGAATGGACTTGCGACGGATAAATGAACTGCAGTTTGCCGCCGAGCGATTGAATGGCGATTGTCAGGGAGAGTATACCAGATACAGATGGTTCTTTTGGGAACGGGCACAGATCTGGCCATAATTGATCATTTCTTCAATTGATTGGACCTGTCTCCTCGACAGTTCGGACAGTACCATTTGCCCTTAGGTTTTGAAGTGAGCGATACGCATTGAAAGTGGAACCATTCAATGTCGCAGGCGTCATTGTCGCAACAGATCATGTCGCCATAACTCACCTGGCGACAAACACAAGTTTGGGTGGGCATGGAGGGCCGAAGCGACTCCCGAGGTGCTACTCGAATACGATCGCCTCCGCCGCCACTTGGAGTTGTCGAAGCCGAGGTTGAGGCAGGCGGCTGCAGCAGATTGGTGTACTTAGCATTGGATGAGTTCGATTTGGAGTTATTGTTGTGGCGGTACTGGTCGGTGGTGTCCGAGGTGGAGGCGTTTATGAGTTTGAAGTCGTGATCGAGTTCGCGCGACTTGCTGTCCAGCTGATCGAGTGCCTCTTGGATAACTGTCAGCTTATGATCGCTGATGTCCTGCATCTTGGACAGGTAGTGCTGAGTCGCTAGCAAAAGTTTGAGCTGCTTGAGGTCATCGGTGGTGCCATCGCTTTTTGTTTGGGGCCGACTGAATCTATTAAGATTGCTCTCCAGCTTGGCCAAAGAGCTTTCGTAGTCGAGCTGATACTCGTGCACTTGTGTAATCTTACGAGATAAATCGTTGGGCACATTCTCCACCAGGTCGATGAAGTTGTCAATATATTTGGCAACAAACTTGGGCGTATCGTTGGCGGCCGCGCCTCCCTTGCCCGAGGAGTTCATGTTGGGGTTGCGAGAGGCTATTGATGATTAAATCATGATGAGGACGTGTAATGTTGTCAAAACCCCAAGGATTCTGACCATGGACGCGAGATGTAAGACGAGATTTCGCAACTGTTTGACTTTGCCAATCACGAGCGCGCTCGTGTTCGCTAGTGATTGCGAACGCGTGCCCACGTGAACAATTCAGGATAACATTCTGACATTGTTATTCGCTACTTAAGAAGGGTTTACAGCTGTGGTGTTGCCCATGAAGTTCATATAATGTGATACATATTACAATCTTACACAACACATTATTCACACAGCTGGTCAGATATATAGTCATTATGGATGCTCAACAAGCGAGAATTAAGGCCAGATATATGAGGCAGCGGCGAGAGAACATACAGATGCGAAAAGGCAGCCGCATCGTTAGCCTCACCCTGGGCGCGTTGGCATTGGGAGTATATTTTTACTCAATGTACACAGTCAAACAGGAGGTTATTTTTAAGGAAATAGATGAAGAAATTGAGTCGAGACCGGCGGCTAAATCGTCGTGATGATTAAAATTAGTTGTTTGAGAGAAACGAAACCCAAAACTGCATCAATATAGCTATGTTCGTAGTGCATGAGCTCGAAAAGATATTTCAGCAGATCGGCGGCAATGCCGGCCTTGGATCACGTGCCAGGACCATATCGACACTGGACGATGTGAGTCAGGTTGAGGTGGAGGCCATGGATTTGGCGTCTAGAGTGGGGTTGCAACCGCTCGACATAGGTGAGCTGTTGAGAACCAAGAGCAGTCAGCCAGAGTGGCTAGCCGCCGGTAACGGGCCAAGGGTGGGCCACACCACCGACACTCTGTTCGCCCGATCCATGAAGTCCCTACTCCTCGATCGGCTGATTGATCTCCCGACTCGCGCCTATCCATCCGCTCGCTTGCTTGTCTGCGACCGCAAATCTCATCGTCAGCTGCTCAAGCTCGAGCTGTTGTCACAACGTCGATCGCCCGAGTGCGGGCAGTTTCTTCTCAGCCGGGCGCCCTACAATGTGGTGGCCACCTATCTGATCGACGACCTAGTCGAGCTGGTGGACCGCGTGGGCCGGCCGATGGTGCGCTTGAAGCGCGACTCGGAGGGCACAATGACGGCTCAGTACGATTACACAATCATCAAGCAGGTGTTTCCCTACCTCCGCATCAGCGACCTGGTGGTGGTGCTCGACGAGGTGGGCTCCTTGCGCCTCCACACCTACACCCTGGACGCGAAACGCTCGCACCAGGTGCTCCAGTTCATCACCCACTATGCGCGCTCTAGCGTCGTGATCGAGCTGGCGCCCGTGAGCCGACTGTTGGGCCGGCCGCATGTGGCCTACGACAACGTGGTGAGCTTGCGACCGAGTCTGGCGGCCGAGGGCGTGCGCCCAGAGGCCAAGTCGCCGCCTAAGACGCCCGAGATGAAGTTCAGCCGGCGCTTCATCGCCAACAACCACCTGACGCCCCAGTTGTCGCACTTGACGCTCATTGCGCAGCGCCTCATTCAGCTCGTCCGCCAGCTGGGCGGCCGACTCGACACGGCCACCTTCCGGGCCGACGACCCCACGGGCTTCTCGAAGATCTTCGCCCAGATCCTCGACTCGAGTCTGGTGCTCGAGCACAAGCACGACAAGTCCGCGCCGGGCTGGCGCTCGCTCGGCCCCGTCCGCCTGCTCGTGCTAGACCGCTACTTCGACCTCCAGGGTCTTCTCCGCCACGCCGACCGCTACGGCCCATTCTGTGCCCAGGAGCTGGCGCGCGGCTGTCCAGCGGGCGCGCCCGACGAGCTGGCCGAGGGTCGCCTACACCTGGCCACGCCCACGCAGCTGAGCGGCGCCGATGAGCTGGCGACGGAGTTGCGCAACGAGCGGCTGCCCGACGTGCTGGCCGCCCTGTTGCGGCTCACGAGCAGTGGGGCGACCGGCTGGGCGAGCGGCTCGAGTGTGGCCGCCAACCAGGCGATCAGGCGGCACCTAGAGATCATCAAAGCCATGTATCGAGCGCTCAACACGGGCTACCTGCTGCTGCTCAAGCTCGAGACGAGCGTCCACTGGATGCTGGAGACGATGCGCCGCAACAAACTTAATCGCGCCCAAATGAGCGCCCAGCAGCAGGCGGACTTTGGCGAGCGCTTCAAGCGCATCGACGCCGCCTTTCGGCAAGTGCTCATGAGCGCGCCCACGGGCACCACGGGCGGCGTGCGCGTCTCGGACGCGCTCCGGTTCGCCTGCATCCTCATCGACGCCATCAGCATCTACCTGTACCTGCAGCCCGAGTCGGCGGCCAACAAGTCGCTGCTCGAACTCAAGTCCGACCTGGTGTTTGGCGCCGACTTCCGGCAGGCGTTGCGCGCCATCGGCGAGGCGCGGCCCGGCGACCTCGAGCTCTTCCGGGACGGCGCCGAGCAGGCCGACGAGGAGGACGACGACGACGACGACGATGGCGAGGGCGACAACCTCGAGCAGAGCGCTGGCGGCAAGAGAAAAGTCGAGTCGAAGGGCGTCAACGAGAGGGCGCGACGGCGCGGGCGGCGCGCGGGCGACGCGGCCGCAGGGGCGGGGCCGGCGGGCGAGCGGGCGCTCGAGCAGACGGCGCGCCTGGCCGAGGCGCTGGACGTGTTCGACGCCATCGCGAGCGAGCGCTGCGCCACGCGCGCCGCCCTCACGCTCGAGGAGACACTGGAGGCCTTCTACAGGGGCCAGCTGGAGGCAAGCGCCTACCCGAGCCTCGAGCTGGGCCGGCCCAACTCGTCGGGCCGCTCGCTGTCGCCCAAGTCGCCCGCGCGCACACGCCCGCCGACGGGCCACCGGAACCGAGTGGCCGTGCTCATGTTGGGCTCGCTGAGCCACGACGAGCTGAACCGCATCAAGGCGCTCGAGGCGAGGCTGATGGGCCCGGGCGAGCTGCTGACAGTGGCCTGCAATCTGGTGCGGCCGGACGAGTTTATTCGGTCGCTGTGAGCGAGCGAGTGGGACGAGGAGCAGAAGAACAAGGGGACGGACATTTGCATAGTTGGGTCACACTGTAATTGTCATATAGCCAATAACGAACGCTCACTGGCGCCACCACTCCAGAGCTCTCGCACCACAAATCCACTCGTCCGCTCTCTTTCAGTCTCTCTCTCTTCATTCACTTTGTAACTGGTTCTCTCTCCTGGTCGTCTTGTTGTCGGCTCTCTGGTCGATGAGGCGCCCGCCGATCATCAGCGCGTCTGCCGGAACCGATCGGCGCGGCTCATCTCGAGCCGCGACTGTCGCCGCTGGACGCCGTTGCTGGCCGCCGGCTGCTGGTACTTGGCGCCCGCATGCCCAGGCTGCTGGTACTTGGGGTGGCCCGCGGCGGGCGGGCCCATCTGTAGGTGGGCGTGCTCGTCGCCGCTGGTCGAGCTGTGGCTGGAGCTGCAGCCGCTGTAGTGCGAGTTGCCCGAGCCGCCGGTGGAGCCGCCCGTCGAGTCGAGCCGCTCGAAGGCGCTGCGCACAGTCGACTGCGTGTGCTGGTGGGCGCCCGAGGCTGGGGTCGTGGTTGTTGCGGACGCGCAGCCCGCGCTCGGCCTGGCGCAGCCCGGGGCGCTGTTGTTGTTGGGGTCGCCACTTCCGGCGGCCGACGTGGAGCCGGTGAGCTTCTCCCAGAAGCTCTTCGTGCGGCTGATGCTGAAGCGCTCGTTGAACTCGTCCAGATTGCCCGCCGGGCCCTGGTCGGCGTCGGCCAGCTCGGCGGGGCGCGCCGGATGCACTGGCGAGGGCGTGGCCGAGTTGGTGGCCGCCAGGAGGAGAGGCGAGCTGCGGGCCGGGCTGTGGGCGGTGGGGATGATGATGATCTCGTCCTCGTCGCTGAGCCGGTGGGCGCCCGACGAGCTGGTCGAGTAGTTCATGTGCGGCTTGTAGACATTGGCGCCCCCGCGGCGGCCGGCCGCAGTCAGGAGGCCGTCGATGGATCTCGGCTGCTTGTGGGGCTCGTGGTCGTGGTCGTCGTCATCGTCCAGCTGCTGGTCGGCGCCATGGGGCTGCTCGTGGAGGTGCAGGAAGTCGCGCTCGGCCTGAGTGTTGAGCGGCAAGCCCGTGGAGGCGGTGGCCGGCCCGAGCCGCGCCCCCTGCGTGCCCGCGAAGGTGCGCGACTTGGTGACCGCCGCGCCGCTGGTTGCGGGCGCATTCAGGAAGCGCGCGTTCAGGTAGGCGCGACGCGAGGCGAGGTTCTCGTACTCGTAGTCGTCGTCCTCATCATCATCGTCGTCGTCGTCGTCGTCGTCGTCATCACTGTCGCTCGTGGGCTGGGCCTGCACGAGCGGCTCGAGGATGGTCGCCTTTGTGGGTCGGCGTTGTCTGAGTTTCTCACTTGGCGTCAGCTGGCCGCTCGGCCTGAGCCCCGCGCCCACAGACCGGCCGCCTGGAGTCGTCCGCGCCGCTGCGGCTTGACCTTGGCCGGCCGCCGGCTGCGACCTCAGCCTGAGGCTCGACTGGCGCGCGAGCGGCGCGCTCGTGGCCGCAGTCGCGCCGCCGAAGCTGCCGGTGGTGGCCGACTTGGCGAGCTGGCCCGCCGCCGACAGGATTGTGCTCGTGGGGATGGCAGACCTTTGGGGTCGTTGTTGTTGTCGTTGCGCTTGTTGTGGTTGTGGTTGTGGCTGTTGTTGTGGTTGTAGTGGTTGCGGTTGTGGTTGTTGTGGTTGCGAGTGTTGTGGCTGCGAGTGCTGGGCCCGCGTCTTGTTAGGCTGGGCGGGGCTCGTGTGAGCCTTGGCCGGCCGAGTGGGAGCCGAGTCGCCCAGCTCGACCGCGGCAAGGGCGGCGGCCAGCTTCTGGGCCGAGCGCGAGCCCGCCAGCTCGACGGGCAGCGAGCGGTACTGTTTCTCAAACAGAATCGCCTGGTGACTGTCGAGCTGGTCCTGTTGCTGGCGCTGGCGCTCGGCCAGCTCCTCCAGCCGGCGCGTCCACTCGCCGCTCGGCTCCGCGGGCGTCGCCCTGAGGCCACTGGGGCGTGGACGGCGCGGGCCCGAGCGGCGCACGGGCTCGGCCAGGATGACGTCGAGCGCCTGCACAAAGTCGCGCGTCGCCTGGGCGTGACGCAACTCGTCCAGGTGCTTGCGGGCGAGCGCCTCGAACTTGGCGCCGATGAGATCGAGGCCGGCCGAGGGCCCACTTGTTGCGCAATGGGCGCCCGTCGACGGCTGAGTCTGGGTGTGCGGGTGCGCGTGGCCGACGAGCGACGTGGGCGCGGACATGGCGACTGGCGGGCTTCTTGTGGCTGCTAGTTCTTCGTGCTGATGGGGCCGAGTGTGTTGGCCAGTCGATCGGCGGCGCCTGGCGCTCGCGGCTGACCGAGTGGCGGCTGTTGCGCGAGTGTTGTGTAATATTTGTCGTCCACTTGAGCGGCCGGCGAGTGTGTGCGGCGCGACCTGTGGCCGGTGCGAGCAAACAAACTTACGGCGACGGCAACAACAACGACAACAACAACAACAACAATAACTCACGCGCCTCGCCAGTCTCGCTGTTTGCGCCTCGAGTGTGTCGCTCTCGTCGAGGCTCACTCGTCGTCGTCATCTACTCGCTGACTCGGCCGCTCGCTCGCTCGCCCGCTCGCCCGCCGACTCGACGGCTGCGCAGATTAGGCGCCGCCGGGCGCCGATTGTCTCGCTCGGATTCAAATGGCGCCGCGTCGCCGACTCAGCGCCGTGGCCGTCGACTTGGCGTCGCTGTCGCTCTAAAAACTCTAAATTGGCTCTGGCGAGTCTGCGTGCGACTCGGGCGAGCGGAGGCGCGCAAAAACCTGCGAGCGCCTCGTTAACTTTGCGCAACTCAACTCTCGCCAGTGCTCCGCTCGAGCGCGGCCGTCGAGAACGTTGACGTTGACGTCGTCGGCGCCGCCGACAAAGACGACGAAGACGACGACGAGCTCGAGTTGACGAAAGGCCGGCGGCTTCGGCGCTCTGGCCGGCCGCTCGCCGAGTGCTCGCGCCTGGCGTTTACACAGCAACAGCGCCGGCCGAGTGACAAAGGCGCGCCCGAGCGAGCGCCGCTCGGCAACAGTGTACGAGATCGGCCGGGCGCGCCGCCTGAGTCAAGGCTTGGCGCGCGCCTGCGAGATGAACCGCGACCGTCGGCGTCTGGCTCGCACTCGAGGGGGCGGAGTCGGCCAGGTGAGTGAGGCGCGCGCCGCTCGTTAAGCCGCTCGCGGGGCGCCGACCGCCGCCCTGCAAACCGCTCGCCCCTTTCGGCGCCTCGTCGCCGCCCCCGCACTCGTTGGGCGGCCTCGAGCGCGCGCAGCCAACAAGTGCGTCGGGCGCCACTGGCGCTGCGACGGCGCCCGCATCCGGGGCAGGATGCCGAGCGGCGTGGCGCGGCCGCTCTGTGTCGGGCGCGCGTCGAGGGCCTGGCGAGGAGCTGGCGAGGGCCGCGACGGCGACGCTCGAGTTTGGTGATTTATTCGGCGCACAGCTCGGCCGGCGCCCAGTCAATCCAATAAATAAGGCGCGCGCTCTAGTCGGAGACGCCGGGCGAAGCGCTCGACTCGAGGGCGCCGGCCGACTCGAGCGAGTAAATTGTCCCGAACCGAACGAATTGACGCGCACGACTGGCGGGCGGCTCGAGTTGCGCGCACACCTGGACGGCCGCAAATTCGCACACTCGCCGGCCAGAGTTTCAAATTCGTCCTCGAACTCACCTGGCGAGCGAGCGCGCGACACACGCACGCAGCCAATTCGATTGCGCAACTCGGCGCTGCATCACGAGCGCGACCACCGCCGCCGCCGCCGTGGTCGTCGTCGTGGTCGTCGTCGTCGTCGTCGTCGTCGGCGTCGTAGCCAATAATTTGTCGCAACTCGCGCGCCTGGCAAAGGGCGGGCGCCACTTTCGCGTGCGATCGATCAATTGAATCGGCGACCGACTTGGCGCCGACCGGTCGCCGGCGCGGCCCGCGAACGGATTTCGTGCCGCCGACGCGGAGGAGAAAAACTCGAACCGCAAATGCGCCGCCGAGACGCTCGACACGGCCGCACTGAGCGCTCGTTCGCACGCCAACTCGCGGCCGCACCGCAACAATCTGGCCGCCCGCGCCATTGTTCCCAGACAGTTGCGCGCTGTAGCCGCCGCAGGTACAGGTACAGGTGCGGCGCGTCGAGACGCGGCCACGACCACGACCACGATGACGACGACGGCCGAGAGATGCCCGCCGACGGCTCGCAACGAGTCGAGTGTTTCGCTCAATTAGAGCCAAACACTGGGCGGCCGGCGGCGCTGCGGCGGCGGCGCTCTGGGCGTCATGCGGGCGGGCGGCTGGGCGGCCGGCCGACTCGGGAACTCATGCGCGAGGGCGGCCACGCAAATCGGTGCTCAGGCGGCGCCGCCGCTCGCGAGTGTGCGAGTCTGGAGCTGTTGTTTGTTTAAATGATTCGCCCATCTCGTCGCCGACTCGCACACTTACCTGCCAGCGGGGGCGTAATGGAAGAATGTTGCCAGCGCCGCGCGCAAAGCCGACCGGCGCGCCCCATAAAGTGGGCCCGAGCCGACTCTTTCTTGGCCCAAAGTGAGCCTCACGAGCGCCGCAAATCGATTCGCGCGCTTCATTGAGAGCGCCAGCATAGCGGCGGCCACGCACGCGCAATGGGCCCCTCGAGCTCGGCGCAGGCGAGCTTGCCGCCGAGACAGAGAGATGGTCGCCGAGACCGCCCCGTGATCTTGATAAATCCTCAAAGAATCAGCGGCACTCGCGCGCGCGCGCGCTAGAGTCGGCCGCTAGTCTCGCTCGGGGGTTGGCTGTGCACACCTTTGTTTTGTAACACAGGACTCGGGCGCGAGCGCGCGGCTCATTCGTCATCTCGGGCGTCCCCCGTCGGCGAGGCCGCTCGGCCTGGGCCCGTCGACGACTTGACAGTTGGACGTGCGCACTCGCGAGCGCCGCGAAGATGCGCTCCCATTCGCCGTCGTCGTCGTCGTCGTCATAGTCGTTGGCAGCCTTTCGGGCGCATTTTCGCGATTGGGGACGCGGCCCGGCCGCCAGATAAACGGCTCAATTATCTGGCAGTCGCGCACAAACGCGGAGGCCGCGCGATCTCCGGCGCCTCGGCGGCCTCGTTATCGCCGGGCCGCGCTCGAGGTCGCCGTCTTCAGGTGAAAGCGAGCCAGAAAGGCGCTCGCGAGCGCGCTCATTAGGCGCCACCTCGTGCGATATTCGCTCGGCGCAAAACAACTCCCACGCAGCCAGGCCAAGAGCGCTCACAGTCGCGCACTCACACACACACTTTTGTGTGCGCGCTCACCATCGACATCGCCGCCACGGCGCCGGCAATAAAATTCCGCGCCCACGCGACCGCAAACGTGCCGCCCGTTAGGCAGAGGGCAAACATAAATTCGTGCGGTCAGCGGAGCAGATCGCCGCCGGCCCATAAACTCGCCGCCAGCTTTTGTTTCAAGCGCTGAGTTACACAAATGGGCGCGCCGACTCGAATTGCAGCCGTTGGCCGCGCGGCCAGTCAAGACGCCCACGCGCGCGAAGCCAATTGAAAAAGAGACCAGCGCCACCAGGCGGCCAGGTGGGCGCGCGCGGGCCCGCTGATTGCGGCGCGCACGTACAACCGGCCGAGTGGGCGCTATGGGCCCATGTGCGCAGGCGCGCGGCTGGCGCACACGGGCGCAGATTTTTCAGCCCGAACGCGGGCCTGGGCTCGGCGGCGACTCTCAAATTGAATTGAAAGCGACGCGCACACGCCCGCGCAAGTGGTCGACAACTTTGCTCACGACGACGACGACCACGACCACGAGCATTCGTTTCGTTCTGTTATTGTTGTTGTTGTTGTTGTTGCGGCCGGCGTGCTCTCGTCGTGTTGTCGGCGGCTCGTGTCAGCCGCTAGGCAGAGCGCTCTTTTGTCCGGCGCGCCGGAAAGTGAGCGCGAGTTTGGGCCACCGGCGGCGGCGGCGATGTGCGCGCGACTCACAAATGCGTCCCGGCGGCGCCGATGACGAGCACCAAGACGACGCGCACTCTTAGTCGTGCAAACTCCTCGAACAAACAACAACAACTCCCACAAAGACAACGACAACCACCACCTTCGCCGCCACCACGAGCGCACTCGCGCACAGTCCAGACGTCAAAAAGAACACACAGACGCCGCGCTCACCTGGCGCGTCCGACGGGCCGCGCTCGAGACGATCACGCGCCGCGCGCGCCATTGCTACTTCCGGTCGGAAGTGGGCGCGCGGCCGAGGTCTCGGGGGAGTGGCGCGGGCGGCGTGCGAGCGGCGAGGCGGCGCAGACACAAAACAACGCCGGCCGAGAACACGACACTGGACATTGTGGCCGCACAGTGGCAATCTCAATCGCAGTCGCGATCGCAATCACAATCACGAACACGAGCCCCAACAAAGAGACACGAACGACACACAACGAGCGCCCATCGGCGCTCACTACCGTCGGGCGCGCACGCCCACGCGCACCACTGACGAGCGTTCCTGTTGCGCAAGAGTGCGCCTCGCCAGGTGAGTACTGACGTCTAGGTGGCAAGAATTTGCGTCCAGGTGTGTTTTCGTCGGCCCCGATCGTGGCCGCTCTCGTCTGTCTGCCGCCCGACGGCTCTGAAGTGGCCACCAGTCGGCGGCCGGAAATGCGAGCGACTACCTGGTCGGCCACGCCCCCGGCCACACGCGCCGCCGCCTCGAATCGGCGGCTCGCGTGATGGGCGCCCATCTGAAGTGCGGCCGGCGAGCGGGAGTTCCTCGAGAAGGCGCGCGTTTGCGAGCGCCACGAACACCGGACGCGAGCGGCGTGAACTGCGATTAATCAGCGCCCGGCCAGGTGAACTTGTTACGCAAGCGGCACGTCGCGTGTGTCAGCGGGCGCACTTTTGAGGAAAGTGTGCGCGCAGTTGGTAGGCGTGTGGGGGCGCGGCCAACGGGGGGGGGGGCGCGTGTGCAGTGCGTTGTTTCCAATTTGCGCGCACCAGACACATGGCCGTCAGATTGGGGATTCTTCGGCACCGAGCGCGCGCCTCTCGGGCCCTCTGGCCGCCCGCTCACCGGAGGGCCCTCGATGCGGGTACTTCCTGTGTGGCCCGTCGCTCGTGCGGGTGTTGGCGCGCGCACGAGCGACAGCGGCGCCCACCAGCAGACAGCTGGCGACGGGCGCGCGCTCGCAATTAGCCGACTGGCGCACAGGTCGCCCACGAGGGCGCTAATTTTGTGCAAAGCCGGCGCCATATGCGCGCGACATCGGGCGCACAGGTCGCTGTCAGCGCCGCATCGAGTGGGCGGGCGACGCGCACTTAATTGATCGACGGCCGGGCGCTCGTCCATAACGCGCCGACTCCACCTGCCGCCCGCATGCTCGTAGTCGTCGCCCTCGTCGGCGTCGCCCTCGATGTCGCCCTCGCGACTCCTCCACTCTGGCGCCCTTAGCGCGCTCGCTCGAGCGCCCGGCCGGAAACTGAAAATTAGATGGCAAATTGGAGCCGCCCGGGCGCCACTTCCGCGTGGGACGCATAACAATCGATTTTTTTATTATTTTTTTTTTTATTTATTTTTTTTTTTTTTTTTTTTATAGTTAGTTTTAGTAGAATTATTTTATTTTTTTAGATAGTTTTTTTGAGATTTGTTTAGAATTTTTTTTTTTTTTTTATTTTTTTTACCCTTTTTTTTATTTTTTTTTTTTTTTAGGATAGATTTTAGAGTTTTTAGATTTTTCTTTAGTTATATTTTTGTAGATTTTGTTTTAGATTTAGGATTAGATTAGATTTTTTCATTTTTAGTTAGTGATTTTTTTTTACTTTTATTTTTATATTTTTTTTAGTATTATTTTATTGTTTTTTTATTTTAGTTATTATATTTTAAATTTGTTTTTTAGAATTTATTTCGAATTGAGTGCTTGTTAGCGCGCGGCGGACGCGCGAACAATCGCAGACGTCGGCCCCTCGGCGAGCTCGCTCTCGGCGTCGCCTCGCGGCCGGCCGACCCTATGGGCCTATGCATAGGGTTGTGCGTGCGACTCTCCGGACGCTCGGCCGGGCGCATCAATCAAATGTCACGCAAATGAGCGGCGGCGACTCGCGGCCGAGGCGGGCCCCCAGTGAAGGCCAAATAACGAGTGTGATCTGTAGGGCTCACAAATCGGGCGCCTGTTCGCTTCGCTCTGACTCGACCCGACCCGACTCGACCCGACCAGACCAGACCAGACCCGATCCGATCCGATCCGATCAGATCCGAGCCGAGTCGCACCGACTGGCCGCGCAAATGAGCTTGTCGTTTGTCGACTGCCAAAACAGCGGCGCCCGCGCGCGACTCTCGACGCCGACGAGCGCGAAGAAAAGGCCGCCGACGGGCGAGCGAGCGCCCAAAAGGCCCCTCGCGACTGCTCGGCCCGGCGGCGCCCCTATGCGCCCGCGCCACTCGGCCCATTAGCGATATTGTGCCCCCTCGGCGGGGGGTCAAAGCGGCCGGGCGCCGCACTAATGCCACTTTCAATCACTCGGCTAGCTCGCGGCGGGGGCGTGGCGGCGCCTTTGTTTGCGGCGACTTTTTCGACCCGGCGCCCGGATGACAAGGCTCGCGGAGGGCTCGCGTTCGGCCGAGTTTGCGTTCGGAATTTGCATTCGCTCGGATTCAGTTGAGCGCAGCCTCAGTCAGCTAGTCGACTCAGCTCACTCACTTCAGCTGCGGACTGACTTGCTCTAGTCTGCTCGACTCGGCCGCCTCACTCACTCGGATCAGTCCAGTGACGTCCAGGTCGCGGATAATATGCATTCGCATTGGGCGCCCAGCCAACGATTAGAGTCGGCGATGATGAATGAAGTCGAGTGCACGGCCCGGCGACTCGCCGCCGAGGCGCGCGCTCTTTATCGGCGCCCCACACGATCGGCGCTGGCTGCAAATTGCGTGTTCGCAGTCATCGGGCGCGCCAGATTCAATTTTGACGCCGACGGCCGAGCTGTTCGCCGGCGACGTGGCCGTGGCGCCGGCCGCCACTGCCGCTCAATTGAC
>SNVD02001222.1:0-14417 GCA_013180625.2 Boswellia sacra | reverse complement strand
GTAGATAACAACAAGCTCTGTTACCCCAATCTTTCCTCACTTTGTTGTTAAATAAAACAAGCTCTTTATTTAATCTCTATCCATTAAACAACCTAGAACAAGCTCTCTGAGTTTAATTCAATGGATGCATTATGATAAGAAAGATAGGTTGATCTAAGCAATAAACAAACAAGCTCGGATTATTTAACTTAGGTTATATTCTCCAATTGTAATCTCTGATCACAATTTTGCTACTAATGATTAGAAATTCAAGACAATAACGGATCAAGATTTCTAGTCTAGCAATAAAACACAACCAGATTATATTCAGTTGGCCACTCAAATACAACAGCAAGCAATCCATAAGCATTAAATATGGGAGAATACAAGCAAACTTCAATTAGAGAATTGGATAACAATTCCTTACACAATCAACTTACAAAAACCATATCAGGGGCTTTGACATCACCCTCAACCAATTCAGATTCAGTTACACATGTTTAAGAACGTGGTAAATACAATACAACATGGAGACATTCCAGAAAATGAAAGGGAAGGGAAAAAATTAGCAAAATTGATGTAATTCTCTTTGGATTGTAGTTCTTCCTCTTTCCAAGCTTCCTTTCTCCTTCAAGAACTCCAAGAGATGAAAGAATTCCAGAGCTGAAGCCTCCACCACGTTCTCCCATCTTCAAGTTATCAAAATAAAAAACCTAAAATGTGTTTAAATACTCTGCTACAGTGACTTGCTACAGTGCCCCGTATATACATGCTACAGTGCTTGTGGAATTATATTTCTATACATCTCACACTGTTTTGATTACAACTTTTGGTACACTGAATGGATTTATAAACCGTAAATGTCTCCAGAAAATAGACTTCGAGAGCTTTCCAACGGTATATAACATGTCGTCGGGTTCATTGTATATCAATACAATTAAATCCGAGAGATCACTGACTAGCAGAGGTGAAAATGAAGGGTTTTACTCCATTTTTGTGCAAGTTGCTCCAAAACTCCTACAAACATCAAAAACCACACAAAAAACATAAAAAATACCAAGGAATATAGCAAATAAATAGGGACAAAGATATAAAAATAATACATACAAATAGACACCTATCACTTCACTAAAAGATTTCCTAACCTTAATTGAATTTCTTCCAAACAGTTTATCTCTTACCTATGAGCATGTAAATCATTTGCAATTACATTTTGAGCTATGTTCTGGTTTTGGGAAGTTAGAGGAGGTTGGATTATGCCATGAGCAATGCAAGTGAGTTTATTATGTTTGTAAAAAAAAAAAAAGAGAAAAAAAGCAATCTGTATATCGTCCATGTACTTACACATTGAAGGACAATGTGTGTTTAAGTGGGGGGAGGGGCAAGTGTAATAAAAAGAAAAAAAAGAAAAAAAAAAAAGAACAAAGACGAAGAATAGCGATCTATACCCTTAAGTGTTCTTAAAAAGAATGAAAACAACAAAGTGTGGGGGTGTAGTTTTCTTTTGTTTTCTGCAAAAAAAAAAAAATAAAGATTGAGTGTTCTAAATAAGTTTGGAGGAGTAACTTGGTGAATTGAAATAAAGTTGTGTTATAGGGTGAGCTCTACATAGCCTTGAATGATTTATGTGTTTGTGGGTGATTTGAGCCAAATTATTATCCTTTATCATACCTTCACCCAAGCCAAACGTTACAAGCTTAATCAAGTCCTACTTGATCCTTGGTGTTGTACATGTCTACATTAGTGGAGAGTGACTTGAAAAGCAGGCCTATGGAGTTCATTTATACATACATCTTCACTATTAAATCTGATTCATTTTTAAGCATAAATCACCGGGTACAAGTGCTAGGTGAGAATGGCTCTAACACACACTTGAGGAATTGAAATGAAGCGAAAATAATCTTTAAGATAAAATTCTTGATCAAGTGCATTATTTTGAAGTTTTCCTTGGGTTATAATTAAGTACAATCTTTGAGGCCTATTTGCAAGATGAAGCATTGGTGTGTTTTAATTTTTTGTTGATTCTGTTTCGGTATAGTTTTATTTCATATTGTCGTAGTTGCTCGAGGACTAGCAAAGTCTAAGTGTGGGGCAATTTGATAAGTGTCTTCTATTATTATATCATTTCATATCAATTCAGGTCAATGTTTCTTGAGCTATTATTCTTGGATTTTATGTTTTCTGTGGTTTGATGTTTGTAGGAGTTTGGAGTTAACTTGCACAACAATGGAGGTAAAACCCTTCATTTTAACCTCTGCTAGTCAACCATCTTCTCGGATTTAATTGTATTGATATACAATGAACCCGATGACATATTATATATCGTTGGAAAGCTCTCGAAGTCTATTTTCAAGAGAAATTTACGGTTCATGAATCCATTCAGTGTACCAAAAGTTGTAATCAAAACAGTGTGAGAAGTATAGAAATGTAATTCCACAAATCACTGTAGCATGTATATACGGGACACTGTAGCAGGTTACTGTAGAAGAGTATTTTAAACTCATCTTAGGGTTTTTTTCAAAACTTGAAGAGGGGGATCATGGAGTAGCTGCATCTCTGGATTTATTTTCATCTCTGGAGTTTGAAAGAGCAAGAGGCTTGGAACGCGGAAGAAGAAACTACAATCTTAAATAGATTTTCAATCAAATTGCTAAGTTTTTCCCTTTCCCTCATTTTCGGAATGTCTCCATATGTAGTATGTATTGGTCTGGAATATGTGTAACTAAATCTGAATTGGTTGAGGGTGATTTTCAAAGCCCTTGATATGGTTTTTGTGAGTTGATTGTGCAAGATATCGTTATCCAATTCTCTAATTGAAGTTGCTTGTATTCTCCCATATTTAATGCTTATGATTGCTTGCTAATTGTATTTGGGTGGCCAACTGAATATAATCTGGATATTGTCTATTGCTAGACTAGAGATCTTGATCCGTAATTGTCTTGAATTTCTAATCATTAGTAGCAAAATTGTGATCAGAGATTGCAATTGGATAATATAACCTAAGTTAAATAATCCGAGCTTGTGTGTTTATTGCTTAGATCAACCTGTCTTTCTTTTCATAATGCATCCATTGAATTAATTTAGAGAGCTTGTTCTAGGTTGTTTAATGGATAGAGATTAAATAAAGAGCCTGTTTTATTTAACAACAAAGTAAGGAAAGATTGGGATAACAGAGCTTATTGTTATCTACGGTTGATAATTTCAATGGTGTAATTGGATGATAATTCTACAATTAATTCGTAAATCCATATCTTGGGGGTGGGTGCGTGGGGGCGGAAGAGGTGGGGGGGGTGGGGGGGTGGGGTGGGGTTGTGGGGGGGTGGGGAAGACCAATTTATATCCGAAAGTACCTTCTGAAGATATAAAGACAAAGCAAGCTCATGTTGATTCATTTTGCCCAACAAAATTGCACGTTCTTCATATAAAGCATCTGGTGGAAGACAGTTCAACAAAGTCTCAGGATTATATTCCGAAATACTCTCTAGAGCAGACAATAATTTCTTCCTTGTTGGTGAATAAACCTTTTCATCCCATCTTTCTTGGGCAACAAGGTCTGCATACCAATCAAGTACTTCCAAGAGATAGATTTGTATCTAGAGTACATGAATTTAACACAGAAAATTAATACTTGTTACAAAAACAACCGCATAATCAGCATTGCCTCCAACAACTATGTTACCAGCTAAATGCAGCAGCTGTCGTATAAAAACTGATTGCTCTCAACATATCATTTTGCAAGTTTCTGGAGATGCCATTTTCATTCATTTCAAGCATAAGTTCTAAGTATCTGCCCTGCATGCTTGGATCATGCTGCTTCAGATAAGAGTTGACCAAGTCTGCTGGAATATCCTAGATACAAATAACTCAATGGTTTGTGTTGGACAACTTTCAGGAACAAGCACTAAGAACTCCAGAACAAGCATGGGTTTGGTTTCACAGAGTGCTTGCAGAAGAAAATGTATTAAACCTCCAGTAGACAATCAACATATAGTGGCTTTAGTCTAAAAAAAAATTTACAATTTTCCCAAAAAAAAAAAAATAAAGGTTCACCCAAACTGAAAGTAATCTTTATATTGCATCCATGGATAAACACCATTTGCTCTTGCCAACATGAGTTTGAGATAGACCTTTTAATCATTCAGAGCAGAAAACCTTGAATAGTTCCACTCATTAGGATAGAGAAGCTTAAAGAACACCAGCAGTGTCAAAAGCTAAAAGAAGCCAAACCTTTAAATTATTATGGTGCATGGAAGAAATTAGTCTTACAATCTAAGCGCTCTCGAGCAAATTTTAGTCTGTCAGGCTTATTCTATAAAATGAAAAAAAACTAAATCCTTCCAATAGCAACAACTCATTAGTATGGGACTTCTCTGATTGACATTAAAAGTCAAAATAAAAAGCTTTTAGCAACCATCCTATTCCACATTCTACAAAATGTAAATGATTTCATTAAATCCGATTTTTCTTTAAATATTTCACCAAGATATTAAAATAGCAATCACAACATAGCTATCTGAAAAAATGATTAAACTTACCTTGAGATATTCAATAATTGACTCAGGATTGAACTTTTGTGTAAGCTCAAATTGTGGTTGGTTTAACTTTGACTCTTTAACTAATTGATACAGAAGTTTAAGAGCTTCATGGTGCATTGAATTCGAATTGTAAAGTTCTAACAGAGCTGCATAGTGGTTCCTTTTTTGAAGAATCTCCTCACATATTTTTACATCGCAATAGTTAAGACCTTTAAGTAATTCTAAAGCAGCTAAAGACTGGCCGGTATAAAGTAGACCTTGGAATAGGCAGTATACAATACTGCTACCATCTCCCTAGCACCAGAGTTAATGGGAATGACACCAAACCCCTAAAAGTCCAAAACAATATTACATCATAAATTTGTTGAAGTAACCAATATTACATTATAAATTTAAATTTTGATTTGACATATTGACATCTAGACTGTAGAAAAAAAGAATTACATAGGAAAAAACATTGTATATTATTTTAAAAATGCATACAAATTCCTTGCAATATTTGATCAATATAAAGGTATATTTTTACTACTGATCACAACATTAAGATACGAAAGGTAAAAACAATGCTTCATACAAAATTCTATTTAACAATAAGTAGCCTTCATGCAGTCAAATCTGAATAATGAAGATATGAAAATCAAAACAAATGTCAAGGCACATATGTTTCTTGTGCCGAACAAAGCAGCGTAAAGCAGTAACTTCAACAAATTAGTTCATGGTGATCTATGATAAGTGTCTATTTATATATCATTTTCATATCAATTCGTCCATGTTTCTTTGCTATATTCCTTGGTATTTTTATGTTTTTGTGTGATTTTGATGTTTGTTGGAGTTTTGGAGCAACTTGCACAAAAATGGAGTAAAACCCTTCATTTTCACCTCTGCTAGTCAACTATCTTTCGGATTTAATTGTATTGATATACAATGAACCCAATGACATATCATATACCGTTGAAAAGCTCTCGAAGTCTACTTTTTGGAGAAATTTACGGTTTATGAATCCATTCAGTGTACCGAAAGTTGTAATCAAAACAGTGTGAGAAGTGTAGAAATGTAATTCCACACATCACTGTAGCATGTATAATACGGGACACTGTAGCACGTTACTGTAGCAGAGTATTTAAACACATTTTAGGGTTTTATTTCATAACTTGAAGAGGGGAGAACGTGGTGGAGGCTTCAGCTCTGGAATTCTTTCATCTCTTGGAGTTCTTGAAGGAGAAAGGAAGCTTGGAAAGAGGAAGAACTACAATCCAAAGAGAATTACATCAAATTTGCTAAGTTTTTTCCCTTCCCTTTCATTTTCTGGAATGTCTCCATGTTGTATTGTATTTACCACGTTCTTAAATATGTGTAACTGAATCTGAATTGTTGAGGGTGATTTCAAAGCCCCTGATATGGTTTTTGTAAGTTGATTGTGCAAGAAGTTGTTATCCAATTCTCTAATTGAAGTTGCTTGTATTTTCCCATGTCTAATGCTTATGATTGCTTGCTGAATTGTATTTGGGTGGCCAACTGAATATAATCTGGATATTGTCTATTGCTAGACTAGAAATCTTGATCCGTAATTGTCTT
Source organism: Boswellia sacra (assembly GCA_013180625.2). NCBI lineage: Eukaryota > Viridiplantae > Streptophyta > Magnoliopsida > Sapindales > Burseraceae > Boswellia > Boswellia sacra. Next base: position 8,328 of record SNVD02001222.1, on the reverse strand, counting down.
GAATTTCTAATCATTAGAAGCAAAATTGTGATCAGAGATTGCAATTGGAGAATATAACCTAAGTTAAATAATCCGAGCTTGTGTGTTTATTGCTTAGATCAACCTATCTTTCTTATCATCATGTGAATAGTGTCTATTTATGTATTACTTTTATATCAATTCGTCCATGTTTCTTTGCTATATTCCTTGGTATTTTTATGTTTTGTGTGGTTTTGATGTTTGTAGGAGATTTGGAGCAACTTGCACAAAAATGGAGTAAAACCCTTCATTTTCACCTCTGCTAGTCAGTGATCTTCTCGGATTTAATTGTATTGATATACAATGAGCCCGATGACATGTTATATACCGTTGGAAAGCTCTCGAAGTCTATTTTCTGGAGAAATTTACGGTTTATAATCCATTCAGTGTACCAAAAGTTGTAATCAAAACAGTGTGAGATGTATAGAAATATAATTCCACAAGCACTGTAGCATGTATAATACGGGGCACTGTAGCAAGTCACTGTAGCTGAGTATTTAAACACATTTTAGGGTTTTATTTTTATAACTTGAAGAGGGGAGAACGTGGAGGAGGCTGCATCTTTGGATTTCTCTCATCTCTTGGAGTTCTTGAAGGAGATTGAAGACTTGGAAAGAGGAAAAACTACAAATCCTAAGAGATTTCATCAAATTTGCTAAGTTTTCCCTTTCCCTTTCATTTTCTGGAATGTCTCCATATTGTCTTGTATTTGTATTCTATCTGAATATGTGTAACTAAATCTGAATTGGTTGAGGGTGGTTTCAAAGCCCTTGATCTGGTTTTAATGAATTGATTGTGCAAGCAATTGTTATCCAATTCTCTAATTGAAGTTGCTTATATTTTCCCATGTTTAATGCTTATGATTGCTTGCTGGATTGTATTTGGGTGGCCAACTGAATATAATCTGGATATTGTCTATTGCTAGATTAGAAATCTTGATCCCTAATTGTCTTGAATTTCTAATCATTAGTAGCAAAATTGTGATCAGAGATTGCAATTGGAGAATATAACCTAAGTTAAATAATCCGAGCTTGGGTGTTTATTGCTTAGATCAACCTGTCTTTCTTTTCATAATGCATCCATTGAATTAAATTTAGAGAGCTTGTTCTAAGTTGTTTGATGGATAGAGATTAAATAAAGAGCCTGTTTTATTTAACAACAAAGTAAGGAAAGATTGGGATAACAGAGCTTAGTGTTATCTACGGTTGATAATTTCAATGGTGTAATTGGATGATAATTCTACAATTAATTCGCAAATCCATATCTTGTGGTGGAGAATGATCCCTTGAACAGATTTCTGTCATTGATTAATTCCCATTTCAATTAAGTTTGCATTGTGTTATTCATTAATTCCAGTCGTCATGTCTGTTTTTTTCACTTAGTTAATCATTCAACAAAACCCCCCCATTTTGTTATTTGTTGCTGGAAATAACAAATTCAATTAGAATCAATCCTCGTGGGAACGATATCTTACTTATCACTTTATTACTTGTGCGACTAGTATATTTGCTAGTTTCGAACGCATCAAGTTTTTGGCGCCGTTGCCGGGGATTGATTTTCTAATCGATTTGTTATTTTGTTTTCATTGTTAATTCATATTTTCTTTGTTTTTCTTTTTCTGATTGTTTGTGTTTAGACAACATGGCAGTAAACTTCTATCAATTCAGTAGCGGATTTGAGCCACAAGTACCATGGAGAGTAAATGAGGTAAGCACTCCGAACATTGAACAACAACTTTCTGAGCTAATCTCTCTTGTGGAAAACATGGCTGTAGGACATATGCAGAAATCTTATGCAAGTGGGGTATATTCTACCATGGAGCATCCAATGGACATGTATCCAACTTTACAAGAAGAAGATATGGAACAAGCCAATGCCATGGGTGGATTTCCAGGACAAACAAGGCAATGTTATGATCCCTTCTCTAACACTTACAATATCGGATGGGGAGATCACCCTAATTTTAATTACTGGAATCATCAACCAATCATCCCAAATGCCATACCAAATCGGCCACAAGGTTTTAATATACCTAAAGCGCAGCAACCATTTCAAATGCAACCACCACCAATGCCACAACCAGCACCACAACCAGCTCCAGAAAACTCAGGTATGTCACTCCAAGATATTGTTAATGAACTTGCCACTAACACAATGCAATTCCGGCAGGAAACTGGGGCAAGTATCCAAAACCTGGTAAATCAAATGGAACAACTGGCTACTAGCATGAGCAAATTCGAGGGCCAAGGCTCAGAAGAATTATCTTGTCAAATGGTGATCAATCCAAGAGAGAATTCTTGTGTGATAACTTTGCAAAGTGGGAAGCAATTAGAGATTCCACCAAAGAAATCACAAACTGATGAAGGGGATGACATCACTTCCACCATGAATAAAACATCATCTTCTAAGGTAAATCCTAAAACCCATATTCCTTCATATGTTACTCCTCCACCTTTTCCTAGCAGATTTGCAAAACCAAAGAAGGAGGAACAAGAGCAGGAAATCCTGGAAACTTTTTCGCAAGATCGAGGTAAATATACCACTTCTGGATGCTATCAAGCAAGTGCCCATCGTTATGCAAAATTTCTCAAGAGTTTCACCAACAAGAGGTGTTGCAAGGACATGAGAAAGTAAGTGTGGGGGAAGATGTTTCAGCTGTATTGCAAAGGAAAATTCCTCCAAAGTGTAAAAATCCAGGTACGTTCACCATGCCATGCACCATTGGTAAAACCAAGTTTGAAAGAGTTATGTTAGATTTAGAAGCATCTATTAACATCATGCCATATTCTATTTATGCTTCTTTAAATCTTGGACCTTTTGCGGAAATTGGTATTACCATTCAAATTGCTGATCGTTTCAATGCATATACCAAAAGAGTTGGGGAAGATGTGCTTGTGCAAGTAAATCAATTGGTTTTCCCAGCAGACTCTTGTGTTCTTAAAATAGAAGATGAAACATCTCCTAATCCAACACCGATTCTTTTAGGGAGACCATTCTCGAAAACTGCTAGAATCAAGATTGATGTTCATGATGTCACTTTCACCATGGAGTTTGATGCCAAAGTGATCCGTTTCAATATTTTCGAGGCCAATATAAGGTACCCTAGTTACTTGCATTTTGTTTTTGCAGTTGACATTATTGATTCTTGGCCACAACAATATTTTGAGTTAACTCACAAGGATGGATTGGAAATGGCTATTAGTGAGCACATAGGGACAAAAAATTTCAAAGAACCAAGAAGGTTGATACTAGTGTCCAAAGAAATGGAGGAAGCTATGGCATGCTTAGATGAGACTATAGCTATAATCACAAACAGGTATGATGTTTCGTACATTGAATTGCTTTTATCTAATGAGAAACTTCTTCCTTATGTGATGAAAGCCAATACCTTGGAGCTTAAGCTACTTCCAGATTATTTGAGGCATGTGTTTATGGGTGACAAAGATTCTTTGCTAGTTACAATAGAAATGGGCCTTGCACCACTACAAGAAGAGAAACGCGTCCGAGTACTTTGAGTTCACAAAACAGCTATTAAGTGGACGATTGCTAACATCCAAGGCCCAACCATATGCATGCACCATTTCTTGTTCAAAGAAGGATCCAAGCCCACTAGAGAAGCACAGCGGAGATTGGATCCTCCCATGATGGAACCAATGTCTGGCTGAGGACGTAAAACCAAGCGCTTATTGGGAGGCAACCCAATGTTTTTGAAAAATAAAAAAAAAAGAAGAAAAGAAAACTAAAATGAGGTAATAATGATCGATTTTTGTGTCTCGAGGAGATTCCTTTCATAGGCCATCAAATTGATCAGGTTTTATCTCTCTTTGCCATCTGTCTTATTTGTTTTTATATTTCTTTTACTTGTTTTTAACTTTTGTTTGCTATTGTGTTGTTATCTCTTTTATGTGTCTTTAGTTTCGTTTTTGCTCTTTTCTTTTCCTTTCTTTTGTTTAATTTGATTACTCTGTGCTTTGAGCTCATTTGTGCAGCAGCTTGTGGAAACATCCAAACGGAAGTTCAAGTCATTCGCCAAAGGTTTGAAACGTGCATATCTTGGAGAAAAACAAACTCGATCGCATTATCGGTAATATCTCTTCTTGTCTCCTCTTCAATGGATGCTGATATCTTTCTATCGAACCTTCGTAAATATTTCCCTTCACTTCCTCAAAATGCTGTTTTTAAAATTTATAAAGTACGGATGACTAGACTTTGGGCATTGATGCTCCTAAATGTGCCTGCTGATATCCGATGGCTTATCGAAGCCAAGGTGAGATTGTCCGGTGAGCCGGACATTAATCTCGCAAAATACATGCCTGGTCTAGGAAAGAGCTACTACGCCAATAGGCGAAGAGCGAAAAGGTTACAAGTATGTTATAAATGTGCTAGATGGAATTGTAACCAGACTTGTCGTTCATTAGGTTTTGTGTCCAGGAATAGAGAAGATAAACTTTCATTTATTAGATGGTTTTTTGAGTAATGAGGTCTCCGCTGGTATGGGGGTGGTGTGGTGATGTTAACGTCTGAGTGCACATTCTTGTGACTTGTTCGAACGTGTAATTGGCTATAATCTATGGACACAATTTCGTGATAATTGCAGTGTTATAGTCTTGGGAATCTGAATAAACACGACCCTGTTTGCCAGTTTATAAGAAAACTGGATGGGAAGCAAATCCCCGACTCATAGAAGGCGTTTCAGCCGTTACTGGACGTAAAACCAGAGGAAGATGTGAGCCACAATCACAACTACTTGTATGTTTGAATGTGTGTTGTTGTTGTCGAATTTTATTTCTTTCTTGTTTCGTTTGATCTGATTATCAATGTTGTTTTTGTGTTTTTGTTGTTTGTTGATTTTGTTTGTTTTAATTTCAAGTTTTCTTTTTGACAAACCATATGACTACCCTATGGCATAAGTACACGTGGGAGACAAGTGTGGAGGTTTTGTCAACCTCCACCGAAAGTGGATCTCTATTTTTTAATGCTTCACGTGGGAGACAAGTGTGGGGGTTTTGTCAACCCCCGCCGAAAGTGTATCTCCATTTTCCATGCTTCACATGGGAGACAAGTGTGTAGGTTTTGTCAAACCTCGCCGAAAGCATATCTCTTTTTTTCAAATCTTAGGGCGATAAATCTGCATCGAGCAACCCCCACCGAAAGTATGTCCCCATGTGTCAAAAATTGAGAGTTTAATGGGTGTATATATACATTCTGCATATTTTCATATGTCATTCCATAACCTGTCTTGTAATTGAAAAGCATAATATCTAACGTGTCTTACACAAGATTAGAGCACTTGTAGAAATGGAGAAAACACCAATTCGGGGATTCCGCAATATATGCATATTTTGCGGATCGCAATTTGGTAAAGATGGAGAGTTTACCACAACAGCTCTTGATCTTGGTAGGACAGTAGCTGCGAGGGGTATTAATTTGATTTATGGAGGGGGTAGTCTTGGTTTAATGGGGTGTGTGTCAACAGCTGCATCCCTAGGAGGGAGCAAAGTTCTCGGCATTATCCCTAAACCATTAGCTGTACGAGATATCGTAGGCAACACAATCGGGGAAGAGTTACAGGTCTCTAGTATGCATGAGCGGATTGCACATATGGTTGTTAAGTCCGATGCATTTATAGCTTTGCCGGGTGGTTATGGTACATTAGAGGAGATATTTCAAATCACCTCTTGGGCACAGCTAAACATCCATCGGAAACCCATGGGTTTGTTAAATGTCAATAATTTTTTTGATGGTTTGTTGTCTTTTCTTGATCAAGCAGTAGAAAAAAACTTCATCTCACAGTCGGCGAGGCAAATCCTGGTTACAGCTTCAACTGCAGAGGAGTTAATTGACAAATTACAAGCATTCATCTATTCGCCTGATCCAACAATATCTCGGATAGATTGGTTTGGAGAAGGCAATAAGAGGCGTAAACTGGATTTAACACTCCATCTGTAATCTCTATCTGCTGGTTTGCCTCATTTTCGTTTGCTTTCTCTTTATTGTATTTATTTGAGTTGAGTTTTTTTTTTTCAGGTTGTTTCTTTCACCCCAGGTAATATTTTCTAATCTTGGCTTTTAGAGTGGTGGCTTAAAAAAGTTCAAGTTCTCTTGAAACGCATTCTGGATTTCTTTAATCCATAATGGCTGAATAAGGAGGCTAACTTCTAAACTTTTTAGACCCATTCTAACTGACTGGTTTGTGTTTGCTGATTTGTTGGACTTTATTATTTTCTGAGTAAGTTTAGTTTTATGTAATTTCGAGTTGTTGTGTGTTTTTGTATTTATCAGTTTCGATTCGAAAAAAAAAACATTGTGGAAAAACCTGAGAATGGCAGAATATGGGGTTTCCTTAACTCTTGAAACGCATTCTCTCTAAATAAATCTGTAGTTTGTTTATTTTAGGTTGTTTGAAGTGTCTTGTTTCTTGTTTTGTTCTTCATAATAAAGGTATATAGGCTGGAAACCTTAAGTCTGCGGGCTTCTGGTCCTAAAGATTGTTGAAATATACAATCTTGACTCAGGTGTAACAACGCCACGTACCTCTTTTCTTGCATTTTGTGGGTCGATGATAAGATAATGATTGAATTAAGAATAACTCTTGGACAATGATAAATGATGCATGGATCTGTGTGCTTGAAATGTTTATTGGTTTTCGCTTTGCTTTTGATTCCTTGCGCAACATTGAGCACGGAGCTATTATCACTGAGTTATTTGTTCACTTAGAGAAAGTTTATGTAATTTAAGTGTTTCTCCAGATCTCAATGAATTCTAGAACTTGTTTGATGGTCACTCGAGGCGAAATCCTAGACTGTGCAACATTAGGGAAATGATTTAGGCCATCTTTGGATCGTTTGAGCCTTGAGAGCCAACCTTGACTAAAATTGATCCCTAGTTACCCCTTTGAGCCTCTGTAAACCTTTTTCTTTGTTAACTCACTAAAAGATTTCCTAATCTCAATTGAATTTGTTCCAAACAGTTTATCCCTTACCTATGAGCATGTAAATCATTCGCAATTACATTTTGAGCTATGTTCTGGTCTTGGGAAGTTAGAGGAGGTTGGATTGTGCCATGAGCAATGCAAGTGAGTTTTATTATGTTTGTAATAAAAAAAAAGAGAAAAAAAATCTGTACTTATCTTCCACGTACTTAAACATTGAGGACAATGTATTGTTCTGTCTCTTATACACATCTAGATGTGTATAAGAGACAGGTGTGGGGGAGTGCAATTGCAGTTAAAAAAAAAAAGAAAAGAAAAAGAAAAGAAAAAGAGTTCTATACCCTTGGGTGTTCTTAAAAAGAATGAAACAACAAAGTGTGGGGGTGTAGTTTCTTTTGTTTTCTACAAAAAAAAAAAAAACAAGAAGAAGAAGAGAAGAGAAAAAAAAAAAAGAAGATTGAGTGTGTCTAATATAAGTTTTGGGGGAGTAACCTGGTGAATCTAAAATAACGTTGTGTATAGTGGTCGAGCTCTACATAATCTTGAATGATTTATGTGTTTGTGGGTGATTTGAGCCAAATTATTATCCTTGTATCATACCTTTCTACCCTAAGCCAACGTTACATAGCTTAATAAAGTCTTACTTGATCCTTAGTGTTCTGCATGTCTACATAGTGGAGCTCTCGACCTTGAAGCAGGCCTATGTAGTTCAGTTATACTACACAATCTCAATATTAAATATGATTCATTTTATGCATAACTCATCTGGTTACAAGTGATTAGTGAGAATGGCTCTACACACACATACTTGAGGAATTGAAGTGAAGCGAAACTAATTTTTGAGATAAAATTCTTGATCAAGTGCAGTATGTTGAAGTATTCCTTGGGTTATAATTAAGTACAATCTTTGAGGCCTATTTGCAAGTTGAAGCATTGGTGTGTTTTAAAATTTCTCTGATTCTGTTTCGGTTTAGTTTTGTTTCGTATCATTTTAGTTGCTCGAGGACTAGCAAAGTATAAGTGTGGGGGAATTTGATAGTTGTCTATTTATGTATTACTTTTATATCAATTCGTCCATGTTTCTTTGCTATATTCCTTGGTATTTTTATGTTTTTGTGTGGTTTTGATGTTTGTAGGAGTTTTGGAGCAACTTGCACAAAAATGGAGTAAAACCCGTCATTTTCACCTCTGCTAGTCAGTGATCTTCTCGGATTTAATTGTATTGATATACAATGAACCCGATGACATGTCATATACCGTTGGAAAGCTGTCTCGAAGTCTAATTTTCTGGATGAAATTTACGGTTTATCAATCCATTCAGTGGTACCAAACGTTGTAATCAAAACAGTGTGAGATGTATAGAAATATAATTCCACAAG
>SNVD02001216.1:0-143184 GCA_013180625.2 Boswellia sacra | reverse complement strand
AGAGAGATGGTCTAACAATCAATTTTCCTTGCGAACAAGCGGTACAAGTAGTTTCATTGGACAAAAGAATTTTCTGACTCTTTAGTGGGTGTCCATTTGTATTCTCAACAATTCTACGCATCATTGATGATCCTGGGTGACCAAGACGGTCATGCCATAACATAAAAGTCTTAGGATCACTAAACTTCTGTTTCATAACTGCGTATGTTTGAATGGACCTTATATATGTGTAATATAACCCAGAAGAGAAAGCTTCAAGCTTCTCTAATATTAATTTCTGTCCTGAGACATTTGAGGTGATACAAAGGAATTCAATATTATTTTCACAACATGTCTCAATATGATATCCATTATGTCTTATATCTTTGAAACTGAGCAAATTTCTTCTGGATTTGCTTGAATATAAGGCATTATTAATATTCAACTTAGTACCATTTGTCAGCATTATTGTGGCTCTTCCAGAGCCCTCAATCATGTTTACGGACCCTGATATAGTGTTAACCTTTACTTCCAGAAAGGTTAAATTTAGGAAATATTTTTTATCTTTAAGAATTGTATGTGTGGTTGCACTATCAACTAGGCACAGATTTCCATCATTTTTAGGCAAAGATAAAGTCTTGATGTCCATTCCCTTTCATTACAAAAGTTTACATTAGATATGATTTTATGCTAAACAAAAGCATATCAAAACTATTTATAAAGAAAGTACATAAAAGATAGATCAAAAAAAAAAAAATTAAAATAGGACATCATTACAAAATATAACAAAAGCGAGAAAGTAATAGTTATTCAGTTGGCTGGGGCATTTTCAGTAATCATTATCTGGCCAATAGCTTCATCTGAACTAGGAAAGAAATCCGAGATATCAAAATCAGTGTCACCCACTGGGTCATCTATATAATTTGTCTCAACATTCTTTCCCTTATTCTTTATGGAAGCCTGATACAGATCCACTAAATGCTTTGGTGTACGGCAAGTACGTGACCAATGGCCCTTTGCGCCACATCTGTAGCAAGTACTTTCATTGCTTCTTTGTGGTTTGAGTTGATGAACCTTTTCTTTGTCATATGTCGAGTCATTTTTGTTCCACTTCTGGTGGTTTGGTTTAAATTTCTTGAAATTTCCACCTCTAGGTTGGAACATTTTTCTGCCAAAACCACGACCACTCTTGCCACCTCGTTTATTAAATGACATAGCATTCACTTCAGGAAACGCTGTAGATCCAGTGGGACGTAATTGATGATTTTTCAATAGGATTTCATTGTTTTGCTCAGCAACCAAAAGACATGATATCAACTCAGTGTATTTCTTAAATTTGCGCTCTCGATATTGTTGCATCAGGATCATGTTGGAGGGATGAAATGTAGATAGTGTTTTCTCTAACATCTCCTCTTCAGTAACAGTTTGCCCACAGTACCTCAATTGAGATACAATTCTGAACATGGCTGAGTTATATTCGCTTATTGTTTTGAAATCTTGAAGTCTCAAATTCTGCCATTGGAATCGGGCCCTTGGCAATATTATTGTTCTTTGCTGATCAAATCTTTCTTTCAAATTGTTCCAAAGAGCTAATGGATCAGTTATAGTTGTATATTCGGATTTCAGGCCTTTACTTAAATGATGACGCAATAATATCATGGCCTTAGACTGATCCTGCAGGGATGCAGTATTTTCATTTGTTATGGTGTGTCCGATGCCCATGGAATTCAAGTGAAGTACAACATCATCAGCCCAATCTGAATAATTGTCTCCATTATGCAACAATGGCTCAAACATCAATTTTTCGAAATTTGCCATTATCTAATCAAAATGAACAAATTTAATCATTAGGAATTAGAACTTCAGGTTCTGAGTTGGATTAATATTGATAGTTTAAATAATAACACAAGTAATGTAAATTAATTGCCAAAAGACTTAAAGTCACGACCAAATGAATTTAGGCTAGAAAACTTTAAGTCGCGGCTATAAACAAATAAATTTGAAACATAAATGATGACACAAATAATACAACAAGAATATGAACATAATAAAGTAAGATGAATAATAAGATGATTTTAATATTATAAAACTAGCCTTATTTTCTGATGTGGAAGATCCAATATAATGGCAACCACAGAGCATACTCATAAGGTAGTTAACATTTATTTAATATTAACAAGAACAAATTAAGAAAAATTGATCGAATAATAATTGAAAGAATATGGTAAGATAAACAACATACCTTTGGAAAAATAATTCGTGCTGATAACGTTTTATAAATTAAGTGAATAAAAGTATGGATTGGTATAAGTGGTTTAATGAAGGTTACTTATATGTAATATAAGTAACAAAATGAGGTGAAGGAAATGTGAATTACTCCTAGAATGCAAAGCAAAATAATGGTAGAAATAAAGAAAGAAGAAAGAAAGAGAAATGAGAGGATTTCCTTTTTCTATTATTCTTCATCAATTCATTACAATATTGGATGCCTATTTATAGAGAAGTATGAATGGTCATTAATGTAATTGTACCTAATAATAAATCAATTAAAAATGAAAACATATTTCTCACGTGGGCACACTAAAAGTAGTGGTAACTCCACTAATTATGTAAGTGGTAGTAATCCACTTATATTTTTATAACATTTTTATAACAATATACATGTAGACCTAACAAGATCTATTAAAAGCTCACAATATATTAAATAAATAACAAATAAAAATAAAATTTTGAAAACTAGACCTCTAATATAATTTAATACCTAGCATATAGCAGCATCACATCACCTCGACAAAAAGAAAACAAAAGAAAGGAGGAATTTGAGGTTTATAATCAAAATCAAATACATCATCAGTGATTCCTTTATTTGTTTGATTGAAGTCAAAATCCCACTTCAATCAAATAATGTTAATCAAAGCGTTCCATTCCCATGAAATTCAACTACAGCCGCTGCACTCTAGTTTTTCCGCACGTCATGATATATATTTTATAAATTGATTGTCCCATCAAACATGCATAAAACCCCATTATTTCGCACTCGATTTGATCATCATTTCTCATCCCATCTCATCTTACATCAACGCAAACTTCACCATGTCAAAATGTTGTCTCTAATTTCAATAGTAATTATATATTTTTTAGCCCAAAAAGGTCTAATCTCAAGATTATGAAAACCCATTTCCCTGAAAATCAATTTTGACGCTTTTTTTTAATAGTTTATTTTATAGAAGTAGGTTAACTTCTTTGTAGTGTTTTTATTGTTTTAGGATACGATATGATGACATTAAAAAAAGTAACTTGTTATTATTGTTTTATTGTCCCTTGCTCTCCTTAGCACACAAAACAGATAAGTAGACAAAACTTTACACGTATATAAGTGATTGAAGCGATCCAAACATTAGTGTTTCCTGAAGTGGGGAAACTTGTGGGGAGTGTAGATTGGTGAAATGGACACACTTGAGCCATTTTATTGCAAAACTAGCTGGCTTAGCCAGCAGGGAAGATATACATGGGGAGGTTTGAGACTTTTAGTCGATGTTGATGCAAATTTCAGGAATCAAAAAAGTACAGATTGATCTCCAGATGCCACAAACACTGAAATCAAATTCCTTTTTGGAAGTATCTTGTTTGGCTGCAATGGTAGTGCGTGGAGAAGGAATCTACGCACAACTTCAATCAAAATTATGAATGATGCTTGCTTAGAGGTATTCCATGTGTGAAAAAAGTAGTTGCCAAGGTGTTTTCATGGAAAGGAAACCAAGAGACTCCTTGTAATGTCATTCGGTGAAAGGTTATTTCTCTATGTTCTTTCTACGTTATTGGACTTTTCGATGATCATTGATCGATACTATTTACTCTTTTTTTTTTTTAAAGAAGTTCATCTAATGCTTGTTCAAGAATAGATAACGATGTAACCATTTCTCGTTCAAACTTGTAATTAAAAATGACAAAAATTAAAGGCTTGATGAAACCCAAAAAAAAAAAAAAACCATACATGCACTAAAATAATTTGATACCTTTAACATAGGATGATAGTTTTTTTTTAGCTTTCAATCTCTTAAACTTTATGGTTTTGGAGTCCATGGTATTTAGCATTTGACAGTAAAAAATAACTATTGATCTATCATATTGTGATCATGACATTTAAATATTTCAAACACATGATCAGTTTTCATCAAATGATATTCTTAATTTTTGTCGTGTATCAAAATTTTTCAATATTCGATTAGTTACAATATGGATTTTACTTTTCCAAGTACGTAACGTCATCTTGTTAAAAATCTTTCGTATCAAATTTAACAAGGCATGTGTATAAGCAAGAAATTTGTTGACAAATTTTTCCAAAGAGACATAAAATAAGTACCATAAAATGAAGTAAAATCTCTTACAATTTAAAAATTTAATGAAATTATATACTATAAAATATTTCAAACAATGAAATAGAATGATAAAACATAAGAATGAGGCTCATTATCATGGCTACAAATTAAGTTAATAAAAGCATTTCCTATCATTTTTTACTAACAATATGTATGAGGATGATATCGTGTTTACTTAGTGTTGGAATCACTACATTTTAGCAAAATCATAAATAAATAATTATTGAAAATTATATTTTAAATGATTATTCCAAATTGGATTGCATGATGTGGTGTAATCTTGTAATAGGAAGAATGCCCCCAATTAAGGTAGGAGAGATTGGGGGTATTAGGAGTAGAACTGTAGGATGAAGACACCTCAGAAGAGGATAAAACGACACGTGTAAGGATCAGAGGGACACATAATCCCGATACACGGTTTGGTACAGAATCAAATACGTGAGAAAGAACGCCACTATTTAACCAGAGCTTCACGTCAACCGCTGAAAAGAAGAAATTTTAATTTTATTTATTTATTTTTTTTAAAAGGGTGAGAGTGGGGCTGTGAAGGGACTGTGAAGGGACTGTACTCGCACTACAAAGCAGCGGAGCGCAGAGAGCGAAGACGTAGGTGGAGGGCGGCGCCGCTGACTTCACCCCTTCGTCATCCCCGATCTCCTCACCCCGCCTCTTGATTATCGAGCTGCTTTGTTTTTTCTACTGTGTCCTTTTTAATATTAAATAATAATTTTTTTTATTTTTTTATTAATTTTCTCCTTTTATTGTTTTAAAGTCAACTGATTTTGGTTACCTCAATGCTTGCAGTTTTGCAAGAATAGGATGGCTTCTTCCAAACCGGTTCAGTTCGGATATCTATGTTACACAACTTAAAGCAAGAACTATTCCCTCAATCCTCATCTTTAACTCTAAGCTAAGGTAACATTAAAAAAAAAAAAATCACAAAATATCTCCAAAATATGAGAAGAGATAAGAGCTCGTTGTATTCAACTATGATGTGCTTCTTTTGACGTGACCAAGGTCATATTTCATCCCAATTTGAAGAAAGCTGGGTGAAGCTTTGGGGTGACAGTCATCTAGGAAAAGTTTGGCATACACTACTCGTGTCACTGGGCAATCCCTCATTGAGGACCTTTCACTAGGTGATCTCCAACCGAGATCTTGGTTTACCTCTCACTGAGTTCTTCAGCAATCGAAAGCTATTTAGAATAATAACCACAATATTTGATAGTATTGAAAATCTACACTATTTTTAAGACATTAATCACACAACTTTCACAAATTTCTTTTTAATTACTTGTTGAACTTTACACGCTGCACGCATAATTGTTATCTTTTATTCTAAAAAATATATATTATCTTTTTCATGTAATTTCTCCGTTAATCTTATCGTCTCTAGACTTGACAATGAATCGTGTTGTAATGGTTTCGTATTATTTCGTATTTATATCATGTTAAATTATACTAATTTAAATTTGACGTGTTAATTTATTGGATCTAAATCTTGAAACTCAAACCTGATTGATAATTTAACGTGTTACTCGAATCTAACCAATTTTACCTCTTTTTTATTTTCAAGTTAAACGATAATAAGCATAACATGATTTGTATAAATTCTAACCCTAAAATATAACTAGTAGTTTACAAATTTAATATCGAATAAATATTCTAAAATCTATTGAAATATCTTTAATATAATACATAAACATAAGCAAAGTTTGTATCCATCATTATTCAACAGTTCATCTAAATCATATTTAACACAAACAATTAAAAAAGGTCCAATTATTGAATGATTTTTGAAAATTAAATATGACATTTTATAAGCTTCTTCCTTATATTTCCCATCAAAATATCATGCCCATACACGCCTAAAAAAAAGATGATTATTAGCATAATTTTTAAGGTTAAACATAATTATAAATTAGTATTTGTAATAATTTGTTACATTTTATTTTATTTTTATGTGTATCATAAATCAATTTACTAACTTATCCTCAATATTAACACGTTAAAAGGATGAAACAGTTTTTTATAAGATAAACCTAAATACGATCTAATATTAAATAGATTTTATAGCGTTAAACCATCCGCGACTTGACCTGAGGAGTGTTAAAAAAAAATCCGATTCAATCCAGTCGATTGGGTTTGATTGGGTTAGTTTTGAAAAAAAACTCGAAATCGAAATTTGAAGAATCGGGTTTTTGATCAATATCATTAGCTACAACCCGACAGAACCCGATCGATCGGATATATATTTTAAAAAATTTTAATAATTCCACTTGTCGATTTTTCATTGGTATAAAGGAAAACAAAACCATGGGCATTGCAACACCGGATCATTGATAAATTGATCCATCTACGCCGAACCTAATTGAAATAAACTCGTCAACGTCACGGCCTCTCCTCCTCTAGTTTCAGCCTCTGCCGCTCCACAGCTCCCCTCCACTATCGCCGTTTTGCTCTCGTCTAGCCGTCCACTCTCCTCTCAATCCTCTGTCGCACTTGCTACTGGCCTCTGTTCCACCGTCTCTGTGGTTGCTGCACTCACCTTTAATCCACTGTCTCTTGCGATGGCAGCCGCCTCCGCTCCTCTAACACCATCACTTTAACGCCAAAACTAAAACCATGGAAGGTAGCCTTGCCCGATTGAAGAAAATCCTTTCTTATGAGTGGGTTCTTCAGGCTTTTGGAAGTAAAATCAACACTGTGAAAGTGGTGAAAAGAATTTGAATTTTGCTAAAAAGCAAATCCCTTTGTTGCTCGGCTATTAAAGAGAAGAGAGTTTTAGATAAAGAGTTTTTTTTTCTTTTTTTTATATTATATTATGTTAATTAATTTATCTTAATTCTTTATCTGGGTATTGTTTCATTCTTCGATTTATCCAATTTTCTTACCCGTGATCTCTCAAACTATTTATTTATTTTTTGAATTTCATCAATTAATTACCTGAAAACGAAGAACAAATTCTACTAATTATATATATATATATACACGAAAAATAAAAGACTTATAAAAAGAAACTACGTTTGAAAAGGTTAAGAGAGAGTCTCAACTATCAAAATGTTATTTTCAATTTTAATATCGACTTCATACCGTCAGCACAATTTATTTCAAAGTAGGTATGTTATTGTTTGTGTATGGTACATAATTGATTAACCAATCTTCACTTTGTACATAAGCTATGTTTGGTGTACCATACTATTGATATTGTATTGTATTACATTACATTATATTTTATAGTAATAAAAATCGTGCAATATAAAACCTATGTATTTTATAATTGTATTAATTTAGAATAAAAATAATAAAATATTTAATTAGTTTTATGAAATTAAATTAGTTTTAATTTTGTTTGAAATTAAAAATATTTAATTGTATTTAAGAAAATAAATTAATCATATTGTTTTAAAATTTGTCACTGGAGGGTCGTCGAGCCATCGCCAAACTACTGGTTGCCGGCAATCTTCTGTCGACACGTCAAGCAACACCACTGGCATTGTAATAATCTCCAGAAATCGATCTATAACATTTCGTAAGTTCTATTGTCTGAAAATATAGAGTTTGGCCGAAAAAAGCAAAGAAACTTCAGTGATCTGAATTTGTCTCGCCTGCAGAAGATAAACAATGGCTTTTTTGTATGAAATTGTGTCATCAGAAGTAGATTAGAATATTTTGATTGTTTTGGTGTTAAATCTGTTGCTAGAATCTTTCAGCCAGAAATTTCTAGCACTAACGCCGATCTCCTCCCAGTGACTCCTTTGGTAGATTTTAAGTTTTTCAAAAAAGAAAATATTAAATCATAAATACAATCAAATAATTATCTGTACAAAAAAAATTTATTTTTAATTGAAAATATTTTTTAAAATTAAAATTAATTATTTATAATATAATGCCACTTATAATCAGTACTTAATTTAATACCTTGTCGATATTTTCGGTAACTGGCACTGTAATTTACTAAAATTCCGTGCAGCATTAATTTATATAATACATATGTGTAGCATGTATTTTACATTGCATTAAAATATGCAATGTATTAAATAATAGCACAAATACAACGCTAAATTATGTAAAGTAAATAGTGGCACTACTTGGTACCATAGATATATCTTCTTTTTTTACTCAATTAAAAATATTAAATAATTGCCATAAACATAAAAGATTTAAAATCTTAGAAAATATTCAAATAAATCCAGAATTCGATAGCCATGGTTGATAGTCTTCACGATGGTCATAGGCTTGGAACTGAGGCGGGGCGGGTACAGGGAAGTATCCAACCCCGCCCCGCCCTAATTTTTTTTGCTCTGTCCCGCCCCGCCCCATTGCTCCATTGCTCCTGTGCAATGGGGCGGGGCGGGGCAGGGCGGGGCAAAAAAACTGGACGGATCCAGACTTGCCCCGCCCCTCCCGTAAATTTTATATTTTTTTTACACCACTATAATATTTATATTTTTGCAATCTCATCCCCCTGTAATATTTTTTTCAAGTCCATTCATATAACATGCTCACACCCAAAAAATCTGAAAAAAAAAAATGCTTGCCACAATTTAAAAAATCATGCATGAATCTCGAATTCAAACTCCCATTTTTTAAGGCAAAAATAGGTCTCATTTTGGTTTCTATTTTAAAGATCAATCCCAAAATAATGGCCCATTTTTCAAACAAGCAGCAGCCAGAAGTTTAAAAGATTTTAGATACTGTCCTGGAAGTGCCAAAATTTGAAATTGCTACTATGATATCAAATCAGGCTCCTACTTTTCTAGTTGAAACAAAATATTATTTCCAGAAATTGGCTGCAATTTGTCCCACATCAGCAAAACACAACCAGAAATTCATGCCGTAAAAGCAACAACAATCTGACCCATCAAATCCATACCCAAGTAGCAGCAACAACCCTAAAAGATCACATAAATGATAATCAATTATATATGCAAAATCTAGTTCATGCACACAAATTAAATAAGAGATCTAGCCAAAAGCCCCTTCGCTGTCTGGTATACACAAGCAAATCCACACCAACACCCACAAACAAAAGAATCAACATATATATACACACAAACTAAATTAAATTAACATAATCATATAAAATTGAACCAAAGATTACAGAGACAAAATAATTAACATATACCCAGATTAGAAAATAATCAAATTCGAAATCCAAGAGTAAGAGATGAGTGTGAAAGGATTAGCAAAGACTTTTTTGACTGACGGGAGGGTGCAGTCGTGGACCGTCGTGTGATGACAAGGACGGTGCAGTGCAGCTGTGGACGGTGGCCGCTGCAAATCATCGAGGCAAGCAAGGGCCAAGCTTGAAGGCTACAAATCAGGGGCTGTCGACGTTGGACTATCTAGCGATGGTGGACTAGACGCAGATCAATAGATGGAGTTGTGAACTCACGGTGGAGCGATGACGGTGGCAGAGCAGAGCAGGGCCAAGCTTGAAGGCTGCAAATCAGGGGTTGTCGACGTTGGACTATTCGACGACGGTGGACTAGACATAGATCGGCAGATGAAGTGGCGAACTCGCGGTGGAGCGGTGACGGTGGTAGAGCAGATCGAGATTGGGGGGAGGGTAGCGTGGTGTAGTGGCTGTAGCCGTGTAAGTGTAAGGGTTGATTTTGAGATTGAGGAGGGTTTTAATGGAAATAGGGTTTTACAAAATTTATAAAGGTTGTCATATATCTTGGAAATTCATATATATTAAAACCTTACAAAATGACCCCCTTTAATTACCTCTAAGTCCCTATATTTTAAATTTTTTTTATTTTTACCCTTTACTGTGCGGGACAGGGCAGGTCAAACGGGTCTAGATGTAGGACTCGGCCCTGAACCCGCCCCAAACGGGACAGAACCTATGCAACCCCGTATCGGGTTTGATTGGGGCCCCGGACCTAGCAGGCCAAATGCTTAAGCCTAGGTGGGCGACGAGCGCGTGTCATGCACCTTGGTTATCTGGGAGATCACAAGTTGCCGTCTGAGCAGTAACTAATATTATTTTCATCATCGAAAGAGCATGCGACCTTTAAACTCTTAGTTTTCGATGTCGCCACTGTCAAATGGTGGCAAATGGCAGGGCACTGCCACCAGTATTAGGCTTAAAACTTCCTAGTTTATAATTCTATACAATCATTTTCATGAATAAGCTTCTAATGCAAGCAACTATGACAATACTCTTCCGCTGTTGCTGGTTGTTTGGTAAAGATTTAGCCATTGCTCGCCGATAATTGTTTTACCATTGGATAAATCTTCGAATGCTGACTCCAATGGTCCATAGGACACGCTTTTATTTGGTGTCGGAGCTGTTGCATTTTTACTTTGTTTGAAATAAAAATTTTATTGAAATTATTTAGTCAATTATTATTTCAATTTTTTTAAATGATTGTTGAAATTTTTTATTGGTTTTTAAAATATTTTTATAAATAAATTTTATTAATCCTAGAAAAATAATAGAATTTAATCCAAATTATGAAAATATAGTGTAAAATTTACAAATATTCGTCATTCTGTACAAATATCAACTAACATACAACTAAGAACTAAATGAAATGATGCGTCATTTTGTAAATGTAAAATAAAAACATTTACAGCTATCATCTAATTATTGTGCACATTAAAATTTTGTCCCAATAGAAAAACCAAGAACTAGAAAATATTAATAGCATTATTCAATGTGCCGAATTTTTTCGCCTCTTAAGTTGCCACCTTCTACATTTAGCGCTACACTAATGAAATCTTCTGAACGGTTCTTTTCATTTATTTATTTGGGCCATAATTGGCATACGTTATGTTCGGTGCCGCGTACGGAATCCTGCTTTTACGCATTCTATTAAAAGCTGGCTAACCCCGTATGACCGA
This sequence comes from Boswellia sacra, assembly GCA_013180625.2. Taxonomy (NCBI): domain Eukaryota; kingdom Viridiplantae; phylum Streptophyta; class Magnoliopsida; order Sapindales; family Burseraceae; genus Boswellia; species Boswellia sacra. The sequence continues at coordinate 131,971 of SNVD02001216.1, read as the reverse complement.
TCACACGGAAATCATAGGTTCTTTCTTTCTTGTTTTTAAATTAATTAATATAATTTATATTTAATTTTAATTATATATATTTTTTAAAATTTAAAATAATTTAAAATCAATTACATATTCTTAAATTCAATTAAAAATAAAAATATTGAATTCATAAAAAAATACACCCATAATTATTATATATAGAACCTCATTCTTGAAAAATATTATAAAGACTTAAACTACAAAATTAATATTATCTTAAATTTTTATACTTTATTAAGATTTAATTAAGATTAACTACGTAGGATTTTTGAAATGAAAACCTATTTCAATGATTAAATTCTTTTGAAAATGACAAAAGATATGTGGGTGGGTGATAATAATATGGTTATAATATCTTCTTTATATTCTTATTACATTAATCACATAAATAGTTTTTTTTAAAGTTTGAAAAAATTAATTTGAAAATGATATAAAAAAAGCTTCCTCATCTACTTTATAAAATTTTAAAAAATAATTTAACTATTTCTTTAAAAAATTTAAAAATTTTGGATTATAAATTAATATAAGAGTAATATTACTCTTACAAACTACTTATACAAACTCAATCATACAAACTGACATGGTATAATGTGATTTGATAAATAAATGCCGTGATTTGATAAATATATATTAATAATAAATGACATTAATTAACATGGGTGATGTGACAATCATAATAGGGATGTCACATCAGTTTGTATGTGTGAATTTGTATAAGTAATTTGTATGAGTAACATGACTCTTAATACAATGTTCTTATTGTTTAGAAAATACAAAATTAAATCTTAGGGCATGTGTTAAAAGGCTAAAAACTCATACTTTTTAATGCAACCTTTTCATTTAAAAAAGTTAAACTCATTTATCAACTGTAAAATATTTAGAAAAAAAAAATTAAAAGGATACAGTTTTTTACATCAATATTTTTACTTTTAACACCTCATTTATCTACACATCAATAAAATAATTTTGAAATTTTATTATTACTTTGAATATATTGTATAATACCAAATATATCCTTCAAATTCAACCATCAAATTTTTTCTATGATGTTATAGCAAAATAAGGTTATAACTTTAACCTTCTTCTATGTTCGCCTTGTAATTTCTTTCTCTTTATTATTCACTAAAAGCATAAAGCCAGCCAATACATTTTAAGGCTTGAATTCTTTGGCTTGCACATATTGAATCACTCAAGAAATCCTTTAGGCAAAACAGAACAATCTTATACTATAATCAACCTTTTGGCAAAATATAAAAGGACTAGTAAAAAATAAAAATAAATAAAGAAAGCTAAATCATATAATTTGATAATCGTCTGTCCACTAATATATTGTCAACCTAAGTTGTAAAATAATTTGGTTATAAATAAAATAATTTCAATTAATATCCCCTTTAATAACTCAAACAACTATTAAAAAGAAATCAAAGTTAGAACTAATAAATAATACAACTCATTTTTGTCGTTGGAATCTTCAGGGAAGATGGTTTCATTCTCTAAATAATATTATTGGAATTAGTCAAGATGAATATTATTAATTTGAATTTGTTCTCGTTGGTAACTTATTCTATAAACAATTTAGTAATAAAAATTACAAAACGGCTCAAATTAGAGGGGCGTTCAAAATGATGTTGCGCCTGAAAAATTTTAGACTCTTTGATCATATCTACCAAATCAATCCAAACTACCAGAAAAAGAAGAAGATCGTGACGGTGATGTCGATGAGGATGATGATTATTGTTAAGCTATTATTAATCTTTAATACTCAATAACTCAACTCTATCTATACCTAAATTTTATAATCAATCCCTTATAATTTAAGTTATTCAAAATTTATTGAAAGAGTAAAATAAAAAATTAAAATGTATAATATAATAATTATATTTTTAATAAAATTTTACTGATATAAATTAGAGAATGGGTTGATTATAAATGTTATATATATATATATATAATATTATTCTTTTTTTTTTCTTTTAATCAATGAAGCTATCAGTCTTTCCGATATAGCACTTTATAGTAAAAGAAACATATCAATATATTGAATTACGATAATGATATCTAAATTTTTAGTATGTATACAGTATTTTTTAATAATTTTTAAAATTATTTTTAAAATTTATTGAAAAAAATAAGGGTGTTCAAAAAAGATACGGATTCAAATCACTCCGTCCAAATGAAAATTATATTAATTTTTTTTTATTATTATTGGGATTCTCGTGGGCACATATGAAGATTATCTTTTAAAAAATATGGGTAAATAACATTTTAGAATTGGAAGCAAGTTAAGCTAGAAGGTGAGATTGTTTGTTTATTGGCTCTTTTGGGTGAACAAGAAAAGAAGAGATGGAAAAGGATAATAAAGGAGAGAGAGAAATAGCAATAAAGAAAGCTCAGATTGATGATATGATTTGATGTAAAGCCTGTGAAGAAGGGTCACCTACTCTCCCTACACCTCTCATTTCACCTCACCCCTCTCTCTCTCTCTCTCTCTCTCTCTCTCTGCTATGTTATGTTGTGTTACGTTATGATATGTGTCTCTCAAAATCCGAGCATGAGGGGTCAAAATCCCATATCATCAATCAATCTTGGCCTTTGGTTTTGATTTTGATTTTGATGGTAGATAGATAGATGGATGGGTTTTACCTCAGTTGAGTTGATGCATGCATAGCACTCTATGGTCTATGGTGTGGTATGGTTTAGTTAGGTTAATAATAATAATCATTTCATCACTGGGAATTTCCAACCGAAAATTTTCATTGTTCTCCACAGAAGTAATGTCTTTTTGCCTGTAAAATATCACATCACTCTATACTTCACAGCCACTCCTCTCATACACTGTTTTCGTCCTCTATTTCTGATAGAGACCATTATTTTATAGTGTTAAATTAACAATAATCAATTAATATGATCGTTAATATAATCAATTAATATAATAAAAAATGGAAATACCCATTTTCAATTCTGATATTTTCAATTTCTACTTATATCAGAATTGAAAATGAATATTTTAAAGTTTTTCTATATTAGTATAGGAAAGTTGAAAATATGTGGTCTTAAACTTTTTTAAACATTTCCTTTTACTTTTATATACAAGTTTCCGATTTTTACAAAGATTAATTTTCCGAAATGTTGGAACCGGTTGCATCAAAATCCCAAAGTAGTAACAATTATTCATCGATAGAGCTGATTTTTGGTGCAGCAATGCTCACGCCCGTTGTTGATGTGATTTCAAATGCAATATATGCAAGTCTACTTCATCAAATAGTGTCAATTGTTGATAATTTTATTGACTCTAGTGCTCAACTTGAAGGGAATTTTCCTATTTTCCAGTGGACTTGTTTTGTTCCGTGGCATGAAGCATATATTCGGTGCAGATATGGAAGCAAAAACAAAAGTAAGAGTTGCTTTGCAAATCATCCGAAACTACAATGAAATAGCAGATGAATAATGAGCCTTCTCTGCTAGCTAATAGTGTTGCATATAGATGCATATCAGAACAAGTGAACTTTTGCTATTTTGGACATGATATATGAAAGAGATGGCTAATGAGATAATACTTATGGTTCGGATGTATATATAATGAGTAGTCAAGGATTTTCATTATGATTCGCTGAGCAGAATTGAACAGTTAAATAGATCAATCAGCTTCACAGACCACAGTCTAACAATAATCATATACTTTCTTACCTGCAATTTAACTGTTTACAGTAAACAAAACATAAATGGAAACAGTAGATTATAGTAACAATAATTGACTGATGCTTGATGAAGTGAGATGCTCAGGTACTTCAAATGCAGGAAGCTTGAAGTTGAAATTTGACATAACAGTTAAAATTAAACCGCGATTCCTTAATTTATGGGATGGAAAATTTGAGATGTATATTTGAAGAGCACAGTAACATTATGATAGTATATTAGTCTTTAGTAAGTGCAAGTGCAGTACCACGATCGAGAAACTTATTAGTATTAGCTATTGTTCTCCTTCAAGGACTAGTTGATCATATTCATTTAGTTTGCTGGTAGCAGCATAACTCCCACCTAAACATACTCAGAAGTCAATACAGATAAAAGGGTAGACAGGGTAGGGGCCATGTGCCCATGTTGATGTTACTGCAATACAAACTTTAGTTGATGCAATGCAGAAGTTCAACAAATGCTAATATCAACAAATGATCATGTCAATAGACAACAGGTACAATAAGGCTACAAGCCTAGCTTACAACAATAGGGGGTGGGAGGAGGGGGAGGAAGGGGAGATGTCAAGCTCTTTTGCCACCTTGCTTTTAGCCACTCCGTAGGAAATCTTTTTGTCTTATGCGTCAAACTGTGGCTGTACCCGCCTTAGCACAAAATTGTCAAGTTTCAACTATCAAAAGCAATCTGTGGCCTCAGTGATCCACATTATTAGATAGTTGCAGAATCCAATCCCCTTTTCACTTTGGTTTATTGCACCAAACCCACAACAAATGAACAAAAACGCAAACACAAATGATACATCACCAGTGAATCACAGAGAGGCCAGCTAGAGCTTTACAGAGAAAAAGGTGGAGTGTAGAAACATATGAAATACGGATGATGCAGGCATACATACAATGATACAAACGCACATATTGTATATACAAATGGCGATGAGAAAGCAGTAGTATTACTCTCTAGCTAAGAATAAGGTGGCATATTGTATATACTGATGAGAAAGTGTGGTACATGTAGAGGGGGTAGTGGAGGGTATATGTATAATCGTATATGTACATAAATAAATAAATAAATAAATATATATATATATATTCTAAGGTGGCGTGTAATGACACAGGGTCTCTGTCAAGATGATAATTTAATCTTGTACTGTGCTGACAGGAGAGATATGAAACAGCTTTATCGATACATGGCGAAATCTCTCTCTTATATTTTTTCTCACTCGCTCTCACAAAAGGGCCTCTCTCATAAAACTACTTTCTGTTCCCCATTTCATTTTCCTCACTAATAGAGAATACCTGCACACTTTCTCACGCACGCACGCATACTCAAAACAGTACCCCACAGAGCCCACTCCGCAGAGACATACATCACCATCTCCTCTAATCTCTCTCTAGCTATGGTTATGATAAGGCCCCTTAGCAGGGTGGCAGGCAGAGAGAGAGAGAGAGAGAGAGAGAGAGAGAGAACAGAAGAGGACGGTACAGAGAAAACACAGATTTTTCCAGCACAGATCATACCTTATTATTATTTTGGCCTTTTTCTCCTGCCACTCGATTCATCATATCCCTATTGAAGCCATCCGATATAACTCAACTCTAACTCCCTTTCTCAACCGGACCAACCAACCTCGCAAACTAGACAACAATCAAGTTGCTCTCTCCTTTGATCGACTTGTTATGTAGCGCTTGCTTGTGCTACCTAGCTTGATCATCATTCATCTCCATCACTGCTTTCTTTACTAACATCCTTCAACCTTCACAAAAGAAAACACCTCCCTAGCTACCTAGTACCTCTCTTGTTCTAACCTTCTTTTTGAGTTTCACTTGCTTTACTTAGCTTATTAGCTGCTGATCTTTTCATGGATACCTACCACCAATTTGACAACTCTGATGCCCATTTGCCTCCTGGCTTTCGCTTCCACCCAACTGATGAAGAACTCATAACATTCTATCTTCTTAAAAAGGTTCTTGACAGCAACTTCACTGGGAAAGCCATTGCTGAAGTTGACCTCAACAAGTGCGAGCCTTGGGAGCTTCCTGGTACTATCTCTTTTTAACCACATTATATATAATTATCATTACATATAATACAAGCTACTCTCTTCACATAATTTGAGTTATAACTATTTTGTACTATCTATAACTTGTTGTATTGCCAGAGAAGGCGAAGATGGGAGAGAAAGAGTGGTACTTCTTTAGCCTGCGCGATAGGAAGTACCCAACTGGGCTGAGAACTAACAGAGCCACTGAAGCTGGCTACTGGAAGGCTACTGGGAAGGACAGAGAGATTTTCAGCTCTAAGACTTGTGCTCTTGTAGGCATGAAGAAGACTCTTGTGTTTTACAAAGGGAGAGCCCCCAAAGGAGAGAAGAGCAACTGGGTCATGCATGAGTATCGCCTTGAAGGCAAATTTGCCTATCATTATCTCTCGAGGAGCTCCAAGGTATTTTTTTTTTCTGTCTCATTTTAAAGTCTTAACTTGCTGACCATAAATATCACACTAGTTTGAACTTATGTTCTGCCAAAGCTTTCCTCATGCGGGTCACTTTAGAGTGTTGCCTGATAAAAATTAGGTTTTCCAGTTGGGTTTTTGTTCATGAGGACGGTGGAAAGTTCTACTGTTTATTTTCATTTACCTTCGGTTGCCTCTAAAATTGCCCAAGCACTAATTGATGATCAGCTGATGCATTTCAACTTGATGGTAATCAATGTTACAACCATCAAGTTACATTGCGGCTGATAAATGTTGTGTACTGACTTTCCTTTGAAGGGCTCTATAAATGTTATGCGCACTGGTTTTCTTATGAGGCCTCACAAAAGATAGTTGCCAAATTAATAGTTGCTCCCCTAGCACTAATACCTTAAAGAAAATAGAAAACCCTGCTTTTATCGAGTTTGGAATCCCAACATCCTTGCTTCAAAAATTTTCCATCTTTTTAACAGCTCTCTTTTTTTTTTTTTAGTCGCTAAATTACACTCGTGCTCTCTTCCTACTTATGCTCGTCTCATGCAGCACATTTTTATTACGATTTACTTAATTTCTGTGTAGCAAAAAGTGTTATTTTAATGTTATGATGCGTTCAATCTTCTCTAATCATATTAGGCTTAACAGGCCGTTGATTGACGTTTGAGGTTTGACTACTAGCAGAAAAATATGATTCCATTTGTAAAGGGCAGAAGACTTTGCTGGGTCATTGCAAGATGGATGAGTTGTTGTTGACAACTTGACATTATGTTGAGAGAACGCTTATTTGTTTTTTCTTTGTCTGCTTACTGTTGTTTATGATAAGATGATGGTCATGATGGTCATGGTCAAGTCATATCCATTAAGGAATGAATTTGTAAAAGTTCAAAGTTTTTGTTACTTTGTTAAGATTAGAAGTAACTATGTAACTAACAATGATTTCTGCTTTTCCAGGATGAATGGGTGATTTCAAGGGTGTTTCAGAAGAGCAGTGGCGCCGCCGCTAACAACACTAAGAAAACTCGTCTGAGTTGCGGTGCCACAGCCACTAGCACCCTGAACCATTCCTACCCAGAGCCAAGTTCTCCTTCCTCAGTCTCACTACCACCTCTTCTTGACCATCCAACGAGTACTAATGCCGCCGGCACTGACAGCTGCTCCTTTGACAGTCACGCTCCTGCTGAGCACGTGTCCTGTTTCTCCACCATTGCAGCGGCGGCCTCGGCTGCTTCTGCCGCCGCATTCAACCCCACTTTCGACCTCGCCCCACCGCCATCCTTGGTCAATGCCGTTGACCCATTTGCCCGTTTCTCCAGGAACGTTGGTTTATCTTCGTTTCCAAGCTTGAGGTCCTTGCAAGAGAATCTTCAGCTGCCTTACTTTTTCCCCCCTCCTGCCGTGGCGCCGCCCCCTTTTCAGGGTGGCTCTAACTGGCCTGTTATGCAAGAGGTGAATGGAGGAGCCGGTGGTGGTGGTGTTGGCAGGATGCCAGTGGGTCCTACTGAACTTGATTGCATGTGGACTTTCTGATCAGACTAAACTTTTCCTGATACCATTTTATGACTTCATCCTCTAAGACGCTCACTTTTTCTTCACAAATTTGATCAGAGACCAGATTTCCTTTTGTGGTGCTTAAGCTTTTGATAATGACGGTTATGTGTCTAGTATTTTTATCATCTAACGAGAACTAGCTACTACTAAAACTACTATTGTGTTCTTATCTAATAGTACTAGAACAACTGCTGCATGCTTCTGCTTGTATGCATTTATGTTTAGAAAGTGATCACTCTTAAGTGATTTGCACGTTGGATATTCTGTTATATGTTATTTCTAAGATTTAATAGAGCTTTGGTCATTGTTACAACGTAAATATTGCTTACATATTTGGCGTTTATGTAAGATTTAAGACTTACATACGCGTTTATATTGCTTTATTGTTAAACTTGGAAAAACTTTTCCCAGTGTGGAGAACTCACTTGAATTTTGGCTTGATGTGTTGCTCTAATTGGGAAGTCCACATCTGGTATGTTAATAAAGGGACTTACTGTTCAATAATGTAGGGAACCAGGATCCTGTGTGATCTTCTCTTACAACGTAAATCACTCCTAGGAACCTGGACGCACGTAAAACCAAACATTAAATGGGTGGTTGGATTAGGTGCGTGTATGTACATAAGTACATGTGTTCATATCTCTGCAATAATGTGCGCTTTGTTCTAGGGTTTGATACTTAGCGCTTCAATGGACTCCATTGCTACTTGCAGGTAGAAGGACAAATTTATTCACTTGGCGATATTATATTTCCCTTCTGTCAGAAATAACGCTAGTGTATTGTATGGTACTATATAGGCAAGGAGTGGCTATGGTCGACTGGGAGATGAACATTATAAAGCTAGGTTATAGCTAGGCTAGGTTCCTTGAATGCCTTGCTCTACTCTACTTGCCAGCTTGACAATAATATTTGTCTCCGCTGACATGTAGGTGCACTGTGGAAGTGCAAGAGACAAGTTAAAGTGATTGGTCAGATTCTTTGAGAAAAACATGACCTCATGATACTACAAAATTATGACCAACGGTTTGATTTATGCTTTAAGAAAGCATTTTCTGAAATCACAAAACATATCAATGTTGCTGAACTGAAAGCATATGCCAGATTAAACTTCAGTTATCACCAAAAGCAAAGTCCCCAAATTTTTTCAATATTTGCCTCTTTGCATGACTAAGTTACTAATTAACATGATAAGTGATGACTCTTGAATTGGCATATTCTAGAAGGTAAATTAATGAAAGTGTATTGCATGTAGTCCCGGTAATGCAAAAAGGTTGATTTGTTTATATAACCATATTATTAGCTATAGGTCTAGTTCTCCTATGCCTAGGCTAATATTAAATGACAAAATTGCTGCAGCTAGTGGAGCTATTTGCCCAGAAGAGATGAAAGATAATAAGCATTAATGTACTGGGAACTGGGAACTGCGAATCTGGTCTGGTGTTGCAGATCCACTCCTACAGTGCCAAAACTGCACAAACTCTTTTCTGCCTCTGCCTGCTGATACTTCACTATGAAATGATGGTGATGATGTAGGGATGCTCAGCAACTATAATACATATTAAGGTTGAAATTTGGCATGTGATCTCTGCATGATTGGCAAAGCAATCAGTACAGTAACATTTTGGGTGCTGGGACCAGTGGGTGTTTCATAAGATGCAAGCTTGTGCATGGAAATAGCATAGCACGCTATGCGCCAAATTGGTGCAAGTTTTGGCCTTATAGTGAATTGGACGCTGCAAGCTATCAGATGAGAAAATGTTGGCTAGCTTTGAAGCATAAATGGCTGAAAAGTGGAGAAACTAAGAAACATCCCACTACCAAATGCAAAAGACCAAAAGCTGGGCTTTGGATGTTCTGTAAGGAGAAGAGAATTGTGAGCATGACTCATGAATCATGAGAGTGTATATTGTTTTTACATGTCTCAGCAGACTCTTTATCCCCTTTTTTTTTGTTTTGTTCTTTAAAATGTGGGGAATTGGCCCGTCTTAAATTTGTGGGAGGATATGTCTCTTTCTTCTTATGGAAAGCAGTGACATTATTTGTCGCGAGGTGAAAAATGGAGTTGCAAGACACAGCTGGTCCAGAAATGAGATTCTGGGCTAGACTTGTCTCACTCACGTTCTTGGGCTCCATCCCATGATCCCAGGTCACTTGTTTGGAGCTATTATTACATATGCAACTATACATATGCTGCTATTCTAATGATATTATCTACCTCACGTTCACCGACTTTATCAAACTCAAATCACCAAGTCTATTGAATGTAAGTAAATTTGATACAATCCCATTAGTTGTTGATAAATTCTTAAGAATTTCGTGAAGTCATAAATAGTTTTATATATAGTTATGAACAACCAAGATTATCCATTTGATTTGTGGATGAAATGCTTTAAAAACTTTAAGTTGAATGTAAAGATTATTGTCAATTTTGTTTTGCTCTCTTGTAAATGACATGAGTATTATATTTTAATCAAAATTATCGACATTTTTTATTAAAAAAATTGATTTCAAAGAAATACTATATAACAATAATTATAGATATCATAAATGATCCTTAAATTCATTCATCATCTTATCTTTACTTTATTTTTTTTAAAAAATAAAATGAGTCGTTGTAGAAATTATATTAACAAGGAGAGAGAACAAGTAAGCATCACTAACTATCAATTAATATTAAAATATTTATCATTCTAAGTGATAATATTTAGTATCTTGAGAAACTAAATAAAAATCTATCAATTTACAAAGAGAAACCTTTAAACTTAATAATAATAATAATAATAATAATGATAAGGAAATTCACAAGACCAACCACGTTTTGGGAGTCTTTTTAAAAATAACCTCGTGCCCACAAAGTTTTGATGACATAGCCTCCAAATGGCCCCTCGTTAAATAGTAACCATGCTACCCAATTCACGGTTCGACAATAGCATACTCAGATTCGATGATAGTTCGATACTACATGACATAAGATTCGACAGTTTGATAGACATTCTACAGTGCGACGAGAGGCTTTGACAACTCTTTGTCCACCTGTTAGATCGTCGAACTCCTTCTTCAACCTTCGGTAATCCTTTGCTCTGTTCTTTTATGAATCCAAATCCTGTTTTCTGTGTTGCACATTTTTCAATGCAATTTATACTCAATCTCAACAACATATCTTTTTTAAAATTCAAAATAATTCAAAATCAACCATATATTTCTAAATTCAATTGAAAACAAAAATACTGGATTCATAAAACAACACATCCTATTTTTTTGCAAAAACCTATAAACTCACAAAACTCAACATTCCAATATCTAGAGTCATACAATCATATAATTTCCAAAAGAAAAATTCAAAAAACACACCAAAAACCGATCAAAACCTAGAATCTACATTCAACGTTGTTTCTCTCTCTAAATCTTTAAGATCCATATTAATCCACATGACTCTTCGTTTCTTTGTTTCCTCTTCCTCTCAGTTCTATTACGTCAATCTTCAATCTTCTCTCAATTTTCAATAGCTTGAGTGTGAGTTCAAATTAAAGAGATGAAAAACAGTTTGGCAATGATAAAGGTGTGTGAAGAGTTTGATATTGTTTGAAATGAAATAAGGGCATTATGGTAAAATCAATGCTTAGAGGTTATGAATTTGAAAACTTTTTCTCTTGGAGACTATTTATAAAAAGATCTCGATCTTGTAAATTTCCCAAAAAAAAATCCAAGAGAAAGTAATAAAATTCTTTTATTTTCTAAACATAACGTGACAATAAAAATTTTTATATTAAAAGTACTAATACACCTTGTATTACAATAATAATAATAATAATATAATAAGAATAATAAATCACTGGTTGCATTAGGGTTGGCAATGGGGCGGGGCGGGTCTGGGGCGGCAGGTACCCAGCCCCGCCCCGTTCAATTTTTTTTTGCCCCGCCCCGCCCCATTGCCCCGTTGCGGGGCGGGGCGGGGGGGCAAAAAAAAATTGAACAGACCCAGACCCGCCCCTTGGCCCGCCCCGCCCCTAAAATTTATATAATTTTCATCACCCCCTGTAATATTTATATTTTTGCAACCCCATCCCTGCAATATTTACATCTTTACAAATACTTCCATTCTCAAATTTTTATCATATTATTTACAACTATAACCATTTTTTAACAATCATAAAAATAATATATCTTTAAACTAAAATCAAACATATACACAATAACGAAATTAACAGCTAAAAAACATCATTCCATTACAAGTCCAAGATTATCAAGTCAACAACAATTCAACCAACAAAACAACTATAAGTTACCAACAAGTACATGACTACAACAATAATAAACAATATAAGTAAACATACTCATAACAATAAAAGCATACCAACACAAACATAGCAACAAGTAAATAATGAATACTGTCAACACTTCAATAAAAGCAAACCAACAAGTTGATAGCATACATTAACTTCATATATCTAACACTCCAATGTCCAATGAAACATTCTCACAATCACAAAGATGTTATAGAAATTCCTCCTTCGTCATCCAATATTTCCCCTCCAACCATCTCTTCTTGAGGAATTATACCTAAAAACATATTAAGTAAATTAATAACTAAATAAGAAAATTAAATAAAAAATAGGAATAGTCAATAAGAAAAACTTAATATAATACAAAGTATACCTCGCGTTTTTAGCCATAACCAATTTTGAGTACACATTAATGCCTCCAATGTTTCAGGAGGAAGTCTACTACGATGTGGACTCAGAATTCTACCACTTGTGCTAAAGGCAGACTCAGATGGAACTGTGGACACTGGAATGGCCAATACATCTCTAGCAATAGTAGACAATACAGGAAACTTACTTTTATTCATTTTTCACCAAAGTAAGACATCAAAATCAGGACCACTAACTACATGATCCTCCAAATAAATATCTAGTTCAGACTTCTTTTGCAATCCCATATTAGTAGTCTCTTTAAATTTTTCATATTCAATATCAAACTCACTTGATGCAGCGTTTCCTATAACATCCCTTGTATATGATAAATTTACAACAAATTCCCTTTGCTCATTACCCAATCCTAACGCACATTGATAATCTATCACCAAGTCTTCACAAAGAAGCCGCACTCCCTCAATATACTCAAAAGCATCATCTCCATAAATCTTCTTATATACAAACTCCACCATTACCATTTTACACCTAGGATCCAAAACCACAGCCACAGCTAACACTCCATGGATAACATTCCAATATTTTTCAAATTTTTCTATCATTGCATTAGCCATTTTGTGAATCTTTTCAGAAGGCGACGTAAGCCAAGAGGTCAAAGATAATCTTAATTCACCAATTTTTGGAAAAAACTTGTTTGCCGTTGGATAATTTGTACCAGAAAAAATTTCAGTCAACCTATAGAACTTTTCCAAATGATCACACACAAGTTTTGCTGCTAACCACTCCTCTTCCTTAGGCAAATTTGTATATTGACTATCACGCTCCTTCAAGCGAACAAACACATCTTTATAGGCCAAAGCTATACTCAACATCTTATAAGTAGAGTCCCATCTAGTTTTACAATCAAGAGATAATGTTTTATTAAATGTCACTTTCAAGTGACGTGCTGTCTCCTCAAACTTTTCAATTCTTTTAGGTGTAGATGTCCAAAAAGCAACACTATCCCTAACCTTTTCAATGCCATTTCCAATCACTTCTAATCCATCTTTAACTATTAGGTTCAATATATGAGCACAACACCGCATGTGAAAAAGTTTCCCACCCAACATCAAATGCCTATCACCTAATTTATCAAGTACTTGTTTTATCATAGCATCATTGGTAGAGCAATTATCTACAATTAAAGTAGATAATTTCCTTTCCAAATTTCAATCATATAAGCAATCAACCAACACTTGTCTAAGACATTCTGCCGTATGTGGTGCTGGCACATATACGAACCTAACAATTATAAACATAAAATTATAAGAAGCTATAATTAATATAATTAAATAAATAAAAAAAGATAAAAGTACAAGTTCGAATATACCTCAAAATTCGATTACAGAGTTTCCATGTATTATCAATGAAATGGGCTGTTATAACCATGTATCCTTTCTTTTGATTACTAGAAGTCCACATATCAGTTGTTATAGCTATCCGTCCTTGTATGTTTTCCAATAATTCCATTGTCTTCTCTTTCTCACTTTCAAACAACTTGAATATTTCATTCTTCAAAGTGTTTCTACTCATGGTACCAAACAAAGGTTGAGCATAATTCATCATTTCCCTAAAGCCCTCAAACTCAACAAATCGCAATGGAAGCTCATGCAAAACAATCATTTTTGCAACTAGAGCCCTACAAACATCTTTCTCAAAAGCATCTTTATCATGGCACACCAAGTTTGTGAGAGTTCCATCACCTTGTTGTTGATATTTCAAAATGGTTTGTTCCATGGTTGGTTGATTAGCTCGACGACATCGCTTCAAATGCTTACTTAAATGAGAGGTGCCGTCTGAAGCCCTAGCAACTAATTTTGTCGCACAATGGTTACAACGTGCTTTTGGTACTCCATCAATAACTAGCTTTGTAAAATGTTGCCAAACTTGTGATGCAGTCCTAGACCTTTTGCTATATTGAGACAAATCATCATCATCATCTTGTTCTAACCCTCTTTTACTAGTGGATACAGCAATTCCAGAAGGAGAGATATCAATGTTTAAATCGCCACTGAGATTTTGGGTATTTGACATCCCCACTTCTTGTGATTGTGAAGACATTGTTTACCTAAAACAATCATAAAAATATGCAAATTTAAGATAAAATTAAGTAAGAAAAAGATATAATTTAGACATGATTTGCTCAAGTTAGTTAGGGGTGGGTCATGTCAATCTACATAGTTGTAGTTCAAGTGGTTTTATAATTTTATTAGCTAGATCCGGTACTGAATAATTATGATGACTAATAAAGGTAGATCCAGTGAAAATATGATTAACGATTAGCTGAATTCTATGTTTTGGTATGTCTAGTACAATCTACAATAGATATTAACGATAAACAATGTTCTTGCATAGGGTAGATTGCCTTAAACTGATAATTAGTGTTGAACCTAAACTTTTATCGTCTTTTAAATGTGAAATTATGCAAGTTTTGTGAGCATGTCATGTTATGCTGATTCATCTTTTCTGGATGAATATACTGAAATAAGTTGGATACTAGATGAACAATGGTACCCTTATAAAACAAACTACTGCACCGTTATGTCCATTATATATGGATATCATAATTATTCTTTGAATGTTATAAACAAAACAGTTGAGATTGTGAATTTATAAATATCTTAGAATTGATATTAAATATAAGTGACTGTGGATTAGAGTTGTGATTTAGTGTTGCGTTGGCTGAATGTTGTTTTGAGCTATTTTTAGCAGAAAACTATCGAGAAAAACAACCATTTCTTTTATAAAAAATACTATACATTTTACAGTGTTTAAAAAATGCTGTAAATTCTTAATCACAACGTTTAAAAACAATGCAACACAAAACGTTATAAAACAGTGTAATAGACTAGAGATTTTTTGCAGTTTCATTGATAACAATGCAACACAAAACGTTATAAAACTACGTTTACAACATTTTTTCAACGTTTACAACATTTAACAACCAAATTTGAGGTCGGCAAACCTAAATTTCAGGACTCGGAACTAATTCAAATTTAACAAACCACAAACATAAAATTACGTTGCAATGCATTAGAGCTGTTAACCACCAGAAAATTTTTTCAACGTTTACAACATTTAACAACCAAATTTGAGGTCGGCAAACCTAAATTTCAGGACTCGGAACTAATTCAAATTTAACAAACCACAAACATAAAATTACGTTACAATGCATTAGAGCTGTTAACCACCAGAAAATTCAATTACCACAAGAAAATCGGAGCTGCGAAGCTGGCTGTGCAGGGCAGGGCGGAGTTGCGAAGGAGGCGATCGGGTCGAGCTAAGTGGAGTTGAGCTGGCTGTGCAGTGGAGTCGTTGTGTAGGGCGGAGCTGGCTGTGCAGGGCGGAGCTGAGGAGGAGGCAATCGGGCCGAGCTGAGTGGAGTCGAGTTGGCAGGGCGGAGCTGGCTGTGCAGGACGGAGCTGCGGAGGAGGCGATCGGGCCGAGCTGAGTGGAGTCGAGCTGGCTGTGCAGCGGAGTCGTTGTGCAGGACGGAGCTGGTTGTGCAGGACGGAGCTGTGGTCTGCGGAGCTGGCTATGCAGGGCGGAGATGCGGTGCTGCTGAGCTGGCTGTGCAAGGCTGGGCGGAGCTACGGAGCTGGCTGGGCGGAGCTGCGGTCACGCGGAGGAGAGGGGAGAGACCGAGAGGATAGAGGAGGCTGGAGAGTGGAGATGTTTGGGTGGCGAAGCTGCAGGCAGCAGTTGGGAGAAAGAGAAGATAGAGAGGAGGCGGAGGCTGCACAGTGCAGACGTTTGGGAATTGGGTGAGTTAGGGTTTTGGAAAAAAAATTTATTTATATAGGTTAGCAATTTCCAGGATATCCTTATATATCCAAGCATGTCACAAATACCCTTAATAATATCATTTAAGTCCAAATATTTTATTTTTTTCATATATACTCTTATACTGTGCGGGGCGGGGCGGGTCAACGGGTCCAAGAGCTTTGCCCCGGACCCGGACCCGTCCCGACCGGGGCAAAATCTTTTTGCTCCAGACCCGCCCCTAAACAGTTTTGGGGCAAGCCAGGACCCCGGACCCGCCGGGACAAATTGCCAACCCTAGGTTGCATGATCCAAAACCCAAAGGACCGGGAAGCGAAACCAATCTATCTGGTCGGATTTTTCCGACCCGTATTTTGAAATACGGGGCGGTACGCCAAATAATAGCATCGTGACACGCACGCAAAACAATCGCCACGCGCCGTTCCAAAACGCGCTCTGTTTCTTGCCTGGCTAACTTTTACTAGACCACTCTGCGAGCACAGCAGAGCAAAGCAAAGCAAAGCTTGAGCTATTGCAGTTGCAGCTATGGATGAAGAGTACGCACTTGAGGATCCGACTCAGTTACTCGACTCGGCTTCTGATTTCGCTAATCATCCGGGTAACTACTTACTCTTGCATGAATTTTTTTTTTTTTTTACTTTGTTTTTAGAAAATATGAGCAAGCTAATAATCACCTGCATTTCAGGTGTTCAAAACGACGCCGCGGCTAAGGACTTCCTTGATCGGTTTCCTCTTCCAGTGATAATCAAGTAACTTCAAATCCTCGCTTTGTTTGTGATCGTGCTTAAATTATCCTTTTTCAAAGTTGGCTTATTTTGGCTATCTTTTTTTGAAATTTCCTAGGTAGGTTACTTGAGTTTTAAGAATATTTAACTTTTAAATTGTATAAGTTATTTTTTCAATTGTTATGTGGTGAGTATATTTTTAATTTTTTTAAATGTATTACGTAACATTGTTTTGGAGACTTGAGACATTTTTGTCTTGTGTGCAATTAGGTTATGGTTTTATTTGTTTTTCTGCTTTGCAGTGCTTTACAAACAAAAGCTTATGTGCCTGGTTTAGAGACTACTCTGGTTGCTTGTCTAGAAAGGATATTCAAAACAAAATATGGTGCCTTTCTCATCCCACATTACATGGTATGCCACTTCTTTCGGCTGTTTCAGCCGTTGATTGTAATATATGGAGTGAATATGTTACTGAAATTTGCGGTTAAATTTCATGCGGATATAATGTGCAGGCATGACATGAGCAAGTAAATTTGATATGAAAACCTGCCTTTTCATTGGGCATATATACTAGAGTAGATATGTCTTATCCCATGGTAGTTCTGGTGTTTTAATGTTGATTTTATTTATTTCTAGCAATTTTAAAACACGAACAATGAATAAGTTAGTCTCTAGATCGTTGTGATCTTTTCTTGCAATGAAATTTATCCTGTGTTTATTCCTGTTTCAGCATATATTTTAAAGGGGTCCGTCTACAGTACATCTGATGTACCGGTACATCAGATGTCAATTTTTTGTAATTTTAGTGTAAAAGTTGTAAATTTTTGTGTAAAAATCGTAAATGTGGAAAAAAAAGTTGTAAATTCCCATTTACAACTTTTACACAATCATTTACAACTTTTACACTAGTTTACAAAAAATTAAAAATAGTTTCATTTACAACTTTTACACTCCACATTTACGATTTTTACACAAGAATTTACAACTTTTACACTAAAAATTACAAAAAATTGGAAAAATGATGCACCGGTACAGCTGATGTACCGTAGCCAAAGCCATTTTAAAGTAGTGAGGGTTGGTGTATTCAATGGTTTTAGGTAATTAAATAATTTTCCCTATGCTTTACTTGCATTTGCTGCCTGTTCAGGCTTTTGTAAAAGTTGGTTTGAAAGCAAATTCTCAAGCGGTCAGATGCTTGGCTTGCAAAACTGTGAGTATGCTTATAGACTTTTTATTTTCTTTGTCGTTGCTGATAATATGGACTTTCACTATTATGTTGGATTTTTAATGTCATAAGATTCTGTATATTTCAAACATCACTTAGCAATATTCAAGAACAATAATAAGTCAGGCAGGCATTTAACTGTGAACTTAGAGTGCATATTGGGGGAAGTGAGTTGATGCTTTCTTTCACTGGTTTTTTGACAGCGCTAAAGCGAAAGTGCTATAAGTTCCTACCTTCCCACATACTAGAATATTTTCATTTTTTTTTTCAGTGTTGTATTTACTTCTTTTGCCATTTAATTCGTCTTTACATGGTAACGTTTAATGCTTTTTTTTTGTTTTTTAGTTTTTTAATTCGACTACTTATTAAGTGCTGTTTCCAGCCCAAGTATATTATTACCATTAAGCAGTTCATTGTGAACTTATGATATCGACTTGATAATCTTTTGTAACTTATGATTACTTACAGTTAACTGTGCTATATAGCTCATTTAGTATTTAAATGATCCGTGCATTTTCTTAATAATATTTCTCATAGACCTTGGATGCTTCTCTAAAAATGTTACTGATATCCTCTGATGTTATACTGACTGCAAACAGGTTGCTTGCCTTTTAGAGAACTCTGACGATGGGACACCTTTGCCTATACAGTTAATTAATGACTATGAACTATACCCACTATTGCTTGAATGCCTTATCGATGGGTAAGAAATTAGATTACCACGTCATGGCTTGAAATAGGTCAGCCAATTATTCGTGCTATTATTCCTATTATTTTTTTAACTTTATTTATCTGGACTTCTTCGTCTTTAATCCAATATATGGCTGAAAATGGAAGGTTATGTGTTTTCAGCTTGCTGATGTACTGCAGATTGCGGCTTTAAAACTATGGAATATAATTTCCTTTTGTGGAGACCATGTTATTTGTCATGACGCATAATTTGATTTTGGCATCTAACTGTTTGACCAGGCATATGTTTTATATGCATAACGTGATTGCTTCGCCTTGTTGGTTATGTGTCCCATCATTTTTTTGTGTTCGATTAATCAGCAAATTAGCACCTGTGCGAATTTGTATGTATTACATGTCAGTTAAATGCCTAGAATAATCTATGGCTTTATTATTTTTTTTTAAGTAGGTTTTTAATTGTGATACCCTGATCAGGTTTTTGGTACTGATTTTTTGTTATCAAAAAAATGTTTCTTTAGGTATCAATCTCTTTGTTGGCTGCTGGAATTCTGCATTGAAAGCTACTATTTTGTTGATATATTGTTCTCAGATTCCTTGGTTGTTCATTTGTTTATTGTTGTTTCTTGTAGATATTCCTTTTTGGAAAGGACCTTTCTTTTGCCCACAATAGATGACAGAATATATTCCCAATGCGGATAAGAAAGTTTTGAAAGGGTCTAAGGTTATTTCTTGAATAATTAAATTAA
This sequence comes from Boswellia sacra, assembly GCA_013180625.2. Classification (NCBI taxonomy): domain Eukaryota; kingdom Viridiplantae; phylum Streptophyta; class Magnoliopsida; order Sapindales; family Burseraceae; genus Boswellia; species Boswellia sacra. The sequence goes on along the minus strand of SNVD02001216.1, from coordinate 112,377 downwards.
GTTCATGAGTTAAGGATATGGCTATCTTAGAGCCTTGTGTTCACTTACAGTGTCATCATAGGTAAAAGGTCCAGATTCTCTCTCTCTCTCGACACCCACCCTCACCAGAAAAATAAATAAATTAAAAAAATTGTGTATGTCATCTTACACATATGCAGATTCATTTAATGAGATAGCTGATTTGCTGTTAAGAGGAAAAGATAAATGTGATGTCAAATATCATAGCATTTAGTGGACTTGCCTTATATCATGTCACATATGGAAGGGGTTTATAAGGTGTTCTCCCTTCAAAGTTAAAATTTTGTAAACTTAATGCACTAGTAGTAAGCTACCGTTGTATATTTTATTTTACGCTTCTTTGTGTTTGTAAACAACATTTAGATTATTAAATCCATTTCTTTCTTTAAGATTTATATTTGTGCAAAATTGTAATGCATTTTTTTTTCTGGCTTTATAGCAATGAACAAGTTGCAGCTGCATCAATGGAAGCAATAAAGAAGTTAGCTGGCTTTCCAAAAGGCATTGTAAGGACTTGGCTATTACTATTCTGGTCTCTTAGTTTAACTTCCAAGATTTTAAATTTAATGATTATTATTTTAATTTACTAATTTTGTGTTGCAAATCTTTTATGGAGGACATCATCTTTCCAGCTAATAACAATGAAGCTACTCACCTTGGGAACTTAGCAGCTCGATGTTCATCATTGGTATGAGAACCGATGGCCTTGTGTTTGATTAATTTCAAATTTTGACATGTTACATTCAAAATTTTTAATTTTTGAGAAGCTTCGTAAAATACTTGCTTGTATTCATAGGCATACTTGTGGGAATGGAGTGACTTCTCTTGATTTCTTTAATCTGTAGAAACATTTCCAAATACGTCAATTATTTTTACTGTTAAGAACTATCACCTCTGTTTAATTCTCTGTGCATTAACAAGTAGTAATAGTTAAAATAGCATTTTATGTTTGGATGCTGCCATATTGGAGGCAGAGAATCTAATGGTGGTCGTACTCATAAATTCTCTTCACAAGTTGAGATTATAAAGATCTGTTTACTCCCTGTCTTATCCTAAAAAAAATTTTCAGGGACATGTCCGAGTTTTATCTTTGATAGTGAAGCTATTCTCTGTTTCAAGCTCTGTGGCATCAGTTATATGCAATTCCAATCTGCTTGGTTTAATGGAGGCAGGAGTCTGCAATACAAATGATACCCTTGTCACTTTAAGCATTTTGGAGCTCTTGTATGAGGTTGGCTGATCATTATATTTATAAAATCTTTCTCTCTGCCAGCATGCATCTCCAGTCATCTTTTTTTTTTTTTTTTTAAATTTTAAATCAATAATACTGACCTGTTTATGTAAAGAATTTCTGTTGAGAGAAGTAAGTTGTCTTGGCACATAAGACTATGTAAACAAAATCCATTTGACCACAGCTAGCTTACTCTTTTCTTCCCAACTACCTAGTTGTTTGAGATTTTGATGCGAAAATTTATTTTGAATATTAAATCATTATTATAGCATATAGGATGTAGAATATGAAGTGTATTGTCCTTTACATTTTCAAAATCCTCAAGTACTTACTTCTCATTGGAATAGATTTCATGGGATTATGTTTCTAGTTTTTAAACTAACAAATAAACTGAAGTCATGATGTCTGTTAGATTTGTTATCATTCATCTAGGGATGTAGATGATATCCTTAATTGAATATTTTCGTATTCTTTATCATTTTTGTTCTTCTGTATTCCATTATTAAGTATTTTATACTGGTTCTGAACGCATGTTGGTTATTATGCTCCATGAATGAAGTTGGCAGAGGTCCAGCATGGTGCAGAATTCTTGTCTAAGACCACCCTTCTTCAACTACTCTGTACCATCATTGGGTACTTCGAGATGATTTCTTTTCATTTATTTATTTATTTTAAATTATTATACTCTTGATTTTGTTTTGATTTTTTTCTGTATTATATTTTTGGTAGCAACTCAGGAATGCAAACAGTTTTAAGATCAAGAGCAATGATGATAAGTGGAAGGCTTCTATCCAATGAGAATGCATACACCTTCATTGATGAATCTAGTAAGACAATGCTTTGGATGATTCAGATGCTGATAAATTTGTTATTTGAGTGGATTGCTAATTTTGGATATGGAAACAAATCAGGCCAACTTTTCTGGAAACATGGTTGAGGATAGCTTCATAATATTTTATATGGGAGCATTTTTATGGTAGAAACTGTTCTTTAGGAGGTAAACCTGAGCTAGTGATTTATGAATGATCTAGATATTGGGTTATGCTCAAACTGCTCTAAATTTCTTCTCAGCGTCTGCTTTAAGTTTTACTAAGCGACCGAAAAAGAGGAAGTATTGGGACACCAGCTAGCAATCTCAAGGATCAGCATATAGTAGTACCAGATGAAAGTGCTTGTATAATTAAACATCAAGCAGAACAATGTGTAAAGCTTTTTTAGTTTTATTTTACTCTTATATAAGATTTTGTGTTTGACAACAGCTGTATTGCTGCAATTCCAGTTCCCTATCTTTTATATCTTAGTTCAAGTTTCAAATCAGTGAATAAACAAGTTTCAAGTTGGTGAGAAAAAGCTAATTCAAATCAACTCTGATCATAATGATCTTTACATGCAACTATGATCCATTTGATCAAAGCAAAAATAGATCATACAAGAAGTTGACAAATGGTGTAACTGTACCACCTTCTACCTGTTAGAAATTGTTCCTGCTGATATATATACATTTGTTTGAAATTGGAAAAGGCTTTACACCAGGCTTTTTTTTTTTTTTTTTTTTTAAACCTTGGATTTGATTATTTGTCCTACAAGATCTGAGGTGGTTTGTGATTGTACTAATATTACTTCTCAATTCAGGTGTTAGAACTTTGATTTCAGCAATTGATGGAAGATTGGGGTTTTTGGAAAGTCAGGATACTGATGAATGTGAATCTGCACTTGAGGCATTGGGTCAGATAGGGTCGTGTAAGTATGTCACTTCCTGTTATAGACTCAGAAGATAATGCCTTTTGATGAAGCAACTCTTTATGTCAATTATATTTGTCCTTTTGAATAGTCACTTCACTGTTAAGTTTTGTCATTTTTATGGCTTTAGGGAAATAGCGTTCTTCTGTAACTGATCATGGATAAATATATATGCATAAATGAGCTTTCATTTAACTTAATGGTTTGGCTCTATATTTGAGTTTGAATGGCAATCTATGGCTTTCATCTAATTAAGTTTTCATTTTGTTATCTTCATTCAGTGTTAACATGAGTGACTTCGTCTCGTTTCTGAAAGAATTTTGTCTGTATGATTTTACCTTTCTTTTCTATATCAACATGCATGGTTGCAACATTGATGTGAACCATGTCTTATAACAGTTGAGGTGAGAATTAAAACTTAGACATTTCTATTCGAACTTTACAAGTTTACCATGTATAGGAAAAGCAGAACAAATCAGTTTGTCTACACTGTCACAATTTGTGGAAGTTCCTAGTAAGCTCGTTTACCCCTATAGAAAATATACATGCTTAACGTGCTTCCACTATGAACGACAACCCATCTTCCAAGCTCTTTTGTAGGGATGGCAAATGGCTCCTGTCGGGGCCAGGTTATTCTCTGATTTTCCGGGGAATTACACTGAGACAGGGAGAAAGTTTCGTGTCTAAATATTTGCCAATAATGATGAAGTTAGCTTTAAATTATTTGCTTAATCAAGAAGCTCCTTGCCTTTCATCTTGCATTTGCTGATTTGTGTTGCTTTTAGCCATTCAAGGAGCTACATTGCTACTCCTGAGTTTGCCGCCAGCTGCAAGACATGTAATTGATGCTGCCTTTAATAGGCAAGGACGTGGTAAGCAGTTGGTGAGTGCATCAGGTCCTTTAACTTGATCTTTCATTTGTTTGTGTTCAGCTATGAGACAATCATCTTGAATCAAAATGCTAAGAGATGAGTAATTAATTCAAATATGAGTTCTTGCAACTAATAAACATGAATATTGGAATATAATTTTCCCATAAAGATAAAGAACCTCCAGAAAAGGAAGAGTTTGCCTTGACTGTTTGGTTTTCAAACTTGTTGGTGCTGTAGCACTTTGTTGGTGCTATGGCTCTTGCACAAAATGATGTCAAGTAATATGCTGGATTTTCCTGCAGGAAATAAGGTGATGTAAAGATGGCTCATTTGAGCCTGTCACTGCTTTTGGGTGCCACCTGGTTCATTTTAATGCCATTTACTGGCAGCATAAGTAAAATTCTTTGTTACAGTCAGATGATGAAATTTATCATGTATTAATTGCAAAATGACTTGCACTGATATTTATAATTGTGCTTAAAGTGATTTGATATGGAAAGAATTCTGAGAGGCTTCTCAATGCTCTGCCTCTTTCCCCATTTTTTTTTTTTTTAAAAATTTGTGTCTAAAACCATTTGTAACGGTGAAACAGGCTGCTTTGCATGCTCTTGCAAACATCGCTGGAGAGACTCGATCGGAGGACAGCATAATTTTGAATAGTGATGCAGAAGAAAGTTTACGACGTTTGATATATGACGTAGCATCTCGGAGTTCAAAGTTGACTCCATTAGTAAGTTTTCTGCTTCTCTAATCAATAAATAGTACTTCTATTGTGCTTGTTTCATCACAAGTATTAGGTAAATTTGATTTCTCTTCAACGTGAAAGAAATTTTTTAATAGTAATCTTATAATTCAGATCGAGTGTAGGATGTGGAATCATTGGGCAATAAACATAATCTACTTGCAAGCTTCTTCTTCTTCATTTAATAGAATTTTTATTAATTTGGCAGGGCCTTTTCCTATCAGTTCTTCAACAGGCCGCTGAAATCCGATTGGCGGTGAGAATTAGATAGTTTTGTTCAACTTTTTAACTTTTTTCTCTTTCTTTCACTAATAAGAAGCAAATAACTTGTTAATAATAAGATATTATACTGGAAACTGGACCACTAGTCTGCATAAGGAATGTCTCTTGCTAAAATGTGTTTTATTTTCTAATTGATTATACTTCGCGAAATAATTGGTTCAAGTGGTCTATGGAATCTTTTGAGGATAGATATGTTTGAAGATCATCTTTCTTTAATAATTTTTTATTTTAATAATTATAGCCATTTGTAATCTTGTCTCTTGTCTCCTTTTTATGTTGTCTTTATATTTCCCTTTACTAGAGTTGTCTCTCTTCCTCTACACATCCCATCACCCCCACCCCGCCACACACCCCCAGCACCCCCCCTCCCCCCCAACTTTATTTTTACGTTTATTTTGTTTTTAGGAAAGGATATGGCTATTATTTACTATTCAGCCTCAGAGCTCTAGTCATTTTCATTTTGTTTAAAGGAAGCTAGTAAAAAAACGTGAACTCTGGATTAGAAAATTAAATGGATATAGCAGGTTAATATCATTTCATATACAGTTTATGCTCATAAGGAAATATCATGAAATTACCCAAAATCTAGAAATAACACAATAAAATAGTTTAATAAGTAGAAGACCATAAGCCCAAACCAAACTTATGTGTGTAGGTCTCCATGATGTCCTTAACTAAAGTATCTTGGCCCAACATCTTCAAGCCCCCTGTTACATTTTTTTTTTGGTGGCTCAGTTGCAGGAGCAAACAGTCCGTAATGCTATCCTGGCCATAATGCTATCCTGGTTCTTATGTGATTTATTTTTATGGAATTAAGATCTGAACAAGGAAAACTCTATCATCAGTCAGGTTTTAAATTCATATTTTTACGTGCAAATGGAATTATTGTTATACTTATGAGATTATCTGAGTCAAGTTGCATTGTTTGTCTATTATAAGATGGTCATGCACTCGGAAAACTTGTACTTTCTGCCCAACTAGTGCAGACATTATGTTGGATTTTACCCTCATATAGATTCTGCCTTGTTGACTAGTAGCATTGTAATATTCTGACCGCATGTAGAACTTGCTGCTTTCCTCTCATTACGGAGATGCCAAAAGAGAATGTGACCTATTAGAATACCTTATATGTTTCTAGAAAGGCACCTAATATTCTGGGCATATGCCAATAAAGAAATAATATGCTCAGTTCATGACGTGGCGTGACTCTGGCCAGTGAGTTGATGTAGTTGAACCGGTGGATCTCATTGTTATTAAAGAAATTTGATGTGGTATTATCATGTTAATATTTACAGGGATACAGAATGATAGCAGGGTTGGTGGCTCGGCCATGGTGCTTGATGGAGATCTGCTCAAAACAAGAGATAATCAACATAATAACTGATGCAAATACTGAAACAACAAAAATAGGTCTATCTTTAATACTTTTATTTTCATTTTCATAATAATTAGCATATTGACGATTATCAGTATTGTCTTGGCTTGCTGCTGTGATCACTGTTTCTTAAATTTTGACACAAGTAGGATTAGACATAATTAGTTTTGACTAGAGGTGACAAATGGCCAGCTCTTAATTGGACCTTGGATTTGCTTTACTTGAGACATCTGGGTGCAAAGCCTGGTGGAGAGGCACTGCCAGGGTTCAACTGGCTGTACCTAATACATCCAGCCTGCAATTCAATTAAATTTAGATATTATTTATGATGTTTTAATTTTTTAGACAACCCTTTGCTCTTCTCCCTGTAGTTTGACTAAGGTAGAACGCCTTGCATATTTGGATTAGACAGTAATTCAATTGCTTAATTTGTAGAGGATATAATAATCATGTGTCTGGATTTGGAGAGTGTCTTAATGTGTTATCAAGTAAACAATATACTGAATTTTTTTTTTTTTTTTTTAACCATGACAGTTTGTTTTGAAATGACTAAATTATTTTTCGAGATTATTGATGGGTTATAGGGAAATTATTGGGAAGAGGGAACTAGTGTAAGTGGATGGAAGATTTATTTAGGTGCTAGTGTCTTTAAAATGTAGAAAATGGGAGTAGAATTTGAGATATTGGAAAGAAATTTTGAGTTTCATGCCCAGAAAGTGTGAATATCATGCCGTTCTGCTGAAGGTCTGACTATAGTATCTTGGTTTATACTGAACCGTACATATCCATATGAGCATATCCGCGTGGGTGCTTATGCGTATGTGACACAGTTCCCAGTCTCTTACTGCCTAATTTAATGGAGAATTGCAGGTATGGAAGCTAGATATAATTGTTGCAAGGCAATCCATAAGGCTTTCTTGTCTAGTAAGTTCATAAGTGATCGTGCTTTTGCTGGGATAGCTGAAAAGGTTAGATTTTTAATGTAATCTGGCCGTTCTTTTCCTTATTTTTCATTTTCCATTTCGGTTATTATCTGCTTGGATGAGAGGAAATGGAGGCAGACAGCCATATCCTATGAGAAATAGGAAAAAGCCTGAGCAATTGTGAACTCTAACCTGTCTTATTCTTTGATTATTCTGTGTTTTCTTTTCTCCCTCTTATAACATAATGTGGTTCTCGTGTTTGCAGTTGGAGGAAGCTGTTAGAAGGGGTCCATATCTAGCGAGAAAGCAATTAGAAACACAACCTGTTGTGATGACAGCAGAGAGATTCTAGATTTGATTTTTTTTTTCCCCTCTTTTGCAGTAAGAAAAGATATTTTAGATGCATATGAGGGTAATTGTAGGCTTCTAAGTTGAGTTGGTGAACTACAAGGACTTGTAAATTTGACAATCTGCACAATTTGGGATGTCAGCACTAAGTTCGCGCATAAGACTAAAATTTCCTATAATCTGCATGCCCCTTCGTTTTGTGAAAAGTATATATATTTTTATGCAGTTTCCTATTTTGTGGCATATATATAGATTCAAGACTCCCAACTTAAATCATTTTTCCGTTTACTTCTCTGTTGGGAAATTTTAAAAATCATGAGATTCAGTGACTGCATTGAGTTAAATTATAGGAAAATAAAAAAAAAGGACAGAATTAGGGATCCTTAGTGAAATTTGGACACATCCTGAAAAATTTTCATATCATAGATACATTGATAAGAAAATGATTAAAATATCTTTATTTTTATGTAATTGAATTTAGAAAAAAGAAGTAAACAAAACAAAGAAACTAGTCACTTATTCATATACATTACTATTCGAAATAATTTTTAACAGCTGAAGCTGGACAACAAGATAAGAAAAATTTTCCTTAGTCTCTCTTTAAATGGCATGAAAATTTTAGTAGGTTGTAATGTTTTTGTTATTTATTGTTTTGGTAACTGTCAACCGCATTATGTAGCTTAAAATAGGGATATTTATGTGAAATAAGGTTAGGGATAGTAAGGTTTTTGTCAAAATTTACTGGAAATTGGCAATCGTTGTGAGAAAATTTGGTATCGCAGTCGATGGGGAAGAAGAAGAGATTTGTCGAGCGTCATCGAGTGTTGAGGGGTTGTGTCAAATCAATTCTCGACATGTCGGATGGTCATGTCGAGTGTCTAGGGGTTTTGTCGAGTCTAGGATCGAGTATTGTGTTAGTGCGTCGAGTAGAGTGTCGAACGTGACAAGTGTCGGATGTAAATTTCGTCGAGTTTGTGTGTCGAGTATATGTGTCGCGTTAGTCAAACATCGATCGTCGTGCGTCGCGTGTCAAGTTGGTTGTCGTGTCGAGTGTCGAGCGTTTAGCGTCGAAATTCGTCGAGCGTTTAGGCAAAAATGTCGTTTTTGTGGTTTTTGTAAGCAATTTCGTAATAATTTTTTATCCACGGACTTATATGATACGTCTCTATCATGTAAAAAATAGAAACTTTACGCATACTTATTCTATACAATGATTCTTGGACTATGCAAGAGAATAGTTATTATTTATACACCAGTGGGAGGGCGAAGCCATTGATAATTAGTAGGTCTGCTACCTATAATGAGTTGGTTGACTATATTAGTACTGAAATAGGTTGGGATCTTCGTAAGCATAACATAAGTTTAGAGGTTCAATTTACTTTTAAGGGTGTTTCGCCAATGCCAACTCATATTGAGACTGACCACGATGTTTGTTTTTTTATACAACATTGTTTGGAGGACCAACAGTCATATACATAATTAATTGTTAAAGTTGAAGATAGGGAGAAGCAAAGACAGAGGATAGGATCCGATACAGTACGTAGGCGATAAAGATCTTATCATCCCTATTTGTTTCGCTCAGCAAGTGGAAGCAACCAATTAAGTGAGTCTACTCTTGTTTGTGCATAACCATAATTGAATGATGACGTTGGCATTGAGTTTGAGCAGTATTCAGGGCATGAGTCAGTTGGGATCTTAGTTGAAAATGAAGAAGAGGTGCCCCCGTCGATGCCATCGAGATTGGTACGTCCTCTTGATAGTATTAGAGAGTTTGAGAGTTTAGGTAATATTGATGTTAATAATGCTAGTGATGATGTTAATGATGATGATGGTGGTGATGAATATTACGAAGATAATGATGATGGCAGTGATGATGTTAGTGAGTATGTTGACGATGACAATGATGATTGCACTATTCGTATTGAGAATGAGTTGAGGGTTTGGATGATTTTATTGTTGATGGCCAGGATGTAGACAGTTCATATTTTGATAATGATGAACAAACGAAGATCTTGAATGATGTGAACCAGGATGTGCCGTTTACTGTTCCTTCTTCAATTTACTCCGCACCTACTCCTCCACTATACGGACATCAGCAAGATCCGGTGTCGAATAATGAGCTGAGAATGAATGCAAATCGTGGACATGAAGAAGCTAATTTGGGCTCTGAGAATGACAGTCATCAGGCTAACATATTTTGGTGGATGCCGCCTATTGTGCATTCATCATCCGCAGATGGCGATGATGCTTCATCGTTTGTAGTTGACGGGATTGAGGTTGGGGTTAGGTAAATGTTTACCAATAAAATGGAGTTTTGTGAGAAGTTATCGAATTTGGTATTAAGATGGAACTTTCAATTCAAGGTGAGGAACTCCAATGCAACAAGGTTTGAGGTTGTCTGCCGTGTTGAATCTTGTAAATGGCGTTTACGTGCCACATAGGTAGCCGATTCACATTTCTTCCAAGTGAAAAAGTATAAGAACCATAACACATGGTCCGAAGCTGGACTTCACCCAAATCACAAATAGACGACTGCACATGTCATTGGCAAATATATTAAGAGCAAATTAGTTGAGGCTTCGAGAATATATCGTCCGAAGGATATTATGTCTGATGTTCAGGACTTCACGGATCTCATGAGGAATCATTCACATTACTCCCCCAATACATGTATATGATTGAGAAAGCAAATCCAGGGACCAAAACGTCTTTAGAAATTGATGACAACAACCATTTTAGATACTTTTTCATGAGTATGAGGACCTCTATTGCTGGATTTGCATAATCAATTAAGCCAGTTATCGCAGTTGATGGTTCTTTTTTTAAAGGGAAATATAAAGGTACAATGTTTTTGGCTTCTTGTATGGATGGAAATAAACAAATATACCCCTTGGCATTTAGAGTTGGGCATTCTGAAAATGATGACTCGTGGAACTGGTTCATGAGACAGTTGCGTGATCATGTTACACAAAATGTCCGAGATCTTGTTTTCATTTTTGACTGTCATCGTAGCACTGAACGAGCTATTGTAGCAGTTTTTCCTCATGCACTCCATGGATTGTGCACTCATCATATGAAAGGTAACTTGAAGGTCACGTTCAAGGACAAGACTTTGTTGTATATACTCTCGAGCTGTAAGGACATATCACTGTGCTGATTTCAACTATCATATGTGACAAATTAAATCGTATATGCCAACAGCAGCAACTTATCTTCGAGAGATTGGAGTTGATAGATGGGCACGTTCACAGTTTCATGGCCGACGATATAACATCATGACAACAAATATAGCTGAGTCGATGAACAGCTGCTTGCGACATGCGCGATTTCTTTCGGTGACATTGTTAGCAGATTATTACCGGGCCAACTTGCAGTAATGGTTCTATGAGCGTCGACAATTATTTACTAACTTAGAATTACATCTCTCACTGTGGGCTAACAAGTTGATGGAGGAGTGTTTAAAGGAGGGTGAACGTATGAGGGTTAGCGGTATCTCTCTTACTATGTATGAGGTGAGAGGCAACAATCGTGTTAGCATCGTTGACATGCACAATCGTACACGTACATGTCGGGTGTTTGATCTTGACCAGCTTTCGTGTGCACATATGTTAGTCGTTTGCAAACGTATGAACCTATTGATGTGCCATGATTATTGTGCCCATTGGTATACGATTGAAACATTACTACATGCATATGCTCTGCCAGTTGTTCTTGTTGGAGTTAGTGAGGATTTGATGATTCCTGAGAAGATACGCAACATAGTGGTTCTACCACCAGTCATGAGGAGACCAGTTGGTCGTCCTCGGAGAAATCGAATCCTTTTCGTCGGTGAGTCTAGCTCGTCTCGAACTTGCGAACGGTACGGAAGTTCCGGGCACAATCGTCAAACTTGCCGAAACCCAGTTTCACTTCGTGACAGGGGATGATGTCTACCAAATGTAGGCAAAAAGTTTTTTTGTCTATGTAATATTATTTGTTTGCTGTAAACGACGTAGTCTATTTATTTTATTCCAATTTGTGGCTAGTTCAAATTAATAACTTTCATTTATGTGATTTTATCAATGTATAAAAAGTTCATGTATGAAACATTCATTTATGTGCTTCGTCAATGTATGTAACATTCATGTATTAAACACGAATTTAGGTGCTTTGTCATTGAACTAAATATTCATGTATGAGATTCTCCTTTATGTGCTTTATCAAGGTATAAAACATTCATGTATGAGTATAAAGCCTTCATTTGGTAGGCGAAAAGTAAATAGTCGGAGTTGCTTTATAGCTAAGCAAACTCAAACGGGAAACTAAACAGTCACCGTTCAAATGCATATTAGTTGTACTACGCTTTACAAAAAATACGTATAAAACGTTGATGCAACAACTCTCATTTAATGTCGTAGCCTCAGAATGCTTAGCTGAAAAGTATTTATTAATTGTTTAGGTGACTATAACTCTAGAAGTAACATCAAAGAAGATCAACAGAGATGTGATCACGGATCACACTCGCCTTTACATGGAGAAATACTTGGGTGAAAGAATTCTTGTATAAGATGGGCGTTAACAAATCTTGTATATGATGGGCGTTAGGCTCTCTTTACGACAATGTATGAGACCCGAATTTATGTGCTTCGTCAATGTATAAAATATACGTGTGTTGTGCCTAAACCATTCATGTATGAGTGCAATAGGACGAGGTACACGTATGTACTAATACATCTGTAAAAATATGTATTTACAAGTTTTCGTACCACTATACATGGAAAACATGTGCGACTATACAAAATATGTCACTATACAATAATGTGTAAATATCCACGAACTACCTACTCAAAAAAAATGTGTAACTATAGAAAATATATACATGACACGAAATCATGGTACAGTCGTGCTGGGCTGTTGCTCAACCTCTGCTGAATCAACGTCGACATGCCCAATGGTGGTCCGAACATCCACAGACACAACATCAGCAGTCCTTGTGGTGGCCGCATCATCGACAAGCACAACATCTGTAGGCTTTGTGAAGACCCCAACCTCGGTAGGCCCTGTGACAGTCGGGGCGGCCTCCTCTACTTGTGGATGAACACGATTAACCCAAAGCTGTATCGCCATTCTCTCCCACTGGTATTCGTCCGTGAATGTCTTAATGACTATCAGTGGAACGCCTCCCGCTAAGAACTCGATGTACTTCAAACAGTACACGTCGTATGCTCCTCCCCCAGCCTCCTGCTGTGGCACCTTAGTCTCATCCTCGATGCGCTAATGTCGTATGGGGTTGGGGGGTAGTCAGGAATACTGTAAACATCCATTGACACCATACGAGATATCAACTCAGCCAAGCACTGGATTGTCTCTCTGACTATGTTTGTGGAACTGTGCCCAAACATGAGTCATATATGACTACATCACGGCGATTCAAATCCACCTCGACTGCCACCCAATGATCGCCTTCGATGTTAACAGGGACATAGAGCTGAAAATGAATTTGAGAATATGAAAAATCGATGACAACATTTCAAATAAAAGGGCATATACTAACTCTTTGAATATAATTGTACTCACCCTGTCTACATCGACCCATGGTCTTCCAACAAGGGGCATCTCCCTGAGGACAAACTGGACCATATCGGCCTCATTCATCCAGTTAATGTCATCCAGTCTGTCTGAGTATACTTCCCACAACGACTTCTTTTTTACCTGCAATTTCATGAGTATGGTTAGCGCATTGAAGGAATTAGAATTTAACTATAAATTCATATGTTTATCAAATATGTACCCAGAAAGTGGTTTCCAGGAAAGCAGACTTCTGGACACCAGCTACGCCCATATCACGAGCTCTACAACATAACATCCACAAGTAGCTATCCATGTGCTGAATATAGTAATAGTTATCAATAAAAATTTGAAATGTATATTGCAATATTGGAGGAGACGAGAAGGATTTAATAAACCTCAGATGCAAGCCACTCTGACGGCCTCAGCAACGTCTTGAAGAACTTATGATCAGCGATGCAGACGCCCAAATCAATATCACCCTCCACGTCCCCCAGCAATGCATCGAAGGCCTTGACATCAGCAGTTGGTAGGGAGACACATGGGTCAAATAGTGGAACCTGAGTCCACATGACGAGACGGTTGTCTGTATCCTCGGGGGGCTACTGATCTGGTCTTTCTGCAGGCTGAACAACTGGGGCCTCTGGTTGTACATGCTAATCGTTTGGGCCTTTCTCTTCTAGCTCAACCCTCGCCCTCTTCTTACCCGGTGGATTGACAAAGAGGCTCCGTTTATGCTTTCCTGAAAATAGACGTCGACCTCGGCGCGAAACGAAGCCTATGGGAGGAGTATTGGTGGCACGAACACTCGTGTCCGTGGGTTCGGGTTCGGGTTCAGTTGGCTGCTGACCTTCACCGTCATTGCCCGAAACTCCATCCGAATCCTGTACCAAAGCAAACCTCAATGTTAGGTTAAGCGGTGTGACATCGTGGAAATCACAAAATTCGTTTTTTTACTTGTGCAACGTACTGTGTCAACGTATCTAAAATGGCCATCGAGTAGAACAACAGCCTTACGCAGAAGAACTATCCCTCCCGCATATCCTTGTTCTCCGCCCGTAACAATGCAAGCTCACACAGAATTGTGCTCTCGAACTCATCATGGACTGACTGTGTCTATATATCATTATTAATGATCACCTTCATAAACCAACCGAGCAACAAATGTAAACGGATAAGTATACAAATGTAAATTCTCATTACATACCTTCGGGCTTGGAGGGACATCGTGTATAGGAGGGAAAATATCACGGTAGGTGGTCGCACGACCCGACGGAGGAATCGAATCGCTTGCAGGACCATAACTGTCTAACGTCTCTGGCGTAGGACTGATGGGGGTAATGACTGTGTCCATGTCTACCCCCACGTCAGGTTTATTGACGGGACTATGTCCAGCGGGATGAGTTCCGGATGGATCCTCATGACTGTGACTCTCGTATGTTGGACGTGTAAGACAAACGGAGGAAGAAGGTGACAGAGACCGTATACGGACATCACCTGCAGGACTGGATATGTCTCTGGCTGGCCCCACATCAAGTCTAATAGGGGAACTCTGACCAGCAGGAGGTGAAGTTGATGGATCCTCTGTCGAAAGTGGCTCAATCCTCTCATCAGGCATTAAAGGAGCATCCACAGATGTCGTCCAGGCTACATGTGCACCTCTATGGATGCCAACTACTTCAGCAAGCCTAATATACCAATGTGTCCTCTGCTCCGCCTCAAATGGCTCCAAAACGATGAGTGGATGAGCATGCGTCAACAAATAATCCATCAAATTAAACAGTGATTTGCTGTGACCAAAAACAAGAAAAGTTTATAAGACAGGGGAATCTTACATACCTGCCTCTTAACCAGCAGGACATCACGTTTGACGATGTCCTCCTATGGGGTCTTCTTTGTCTCCCATTTTAATAAGCGCGGTATCCTCCCCTCTAATTCCTTGCCCACTCTCCCATATGTCACGCCAATGTACGGCATGGCCTCGTACAACCAAACCTTAATAACATAAGGGTTATTTAGTAACACTATGTATTTAAATTTGTATGCCGAAGAAAATAATAAACACGTCAACACACTTGTTTTGTAGTATGTACCTGAATAGCGTAGGGGCACCCTTCTAAGTTATATCTCTCTACCTGCTTACTCTTGACTTGGGCTCGCTTCTTATACTTTTCTAACCTCCCGTCCAAAGCGTTTTTAATTCCTTTAAGTGTCTTATCAAAAGACACCGATCCCCATGGATAATTGTTAAAATTATCTAATGTGTTGACAAAATTCAACCACACACGGGAGACAAGTCGGCGTCGATCCCGTGCCATAAAAAAACACTCCAGCACGTAGTATAAGGCCAACTTCACAACATCCTCGTCTGGCATAGCTGAGACATTCAATTTGCGAAGTCTCTCATAGAATTCCTTGAGCTCCATTACCTCACCCTCAAAGTACGTATCCAACAAAGGGCACGGATTCAAGACAATCGGTATTGGTGGCACGGTGAAAGCAAATCTCAATCCGGTAACAAACCAAACTCGTTGACAGAAAAACGAATCAGTCTTCCTGCAAAGAAGGAAAAAAAATATAAGATGCCAATAACGGTAACAAAAAAATAACTACAAATACCGGTTGCTCAAAAAAAATTTTAACTACATTGTAGTTCAAAACCATATTTACCTTCAATAAGGAACCGAATCTCTTCATCGTACCCCACTGTGTTAACCTCTCATAGAAGCATATTGTGCACCAATTGAGATGGAAAGGACAGCTCCCGAATGTCTAAAAGAAACCCAAAACATGTATTTCGAAACATGTCTTTTTGCCTCACACTCAAATTAGCGTGAATCCACTCTATACAGTCCAAACCTGTCAAGTTTGTGATCACCGCATGGTAGTGCTCATCATACAGTGTCTTCAGGGTGAAGGATAGTCCAAATTCATTTGCTATTTGCTTCAACCTGCAAAATCAAGTCCGTTATAGTTAAATATGATGCAAAAAGGCAAAAAAACAAGGCTAAAACAAACAAACTGTCAAAATGCTCAACACACTCGACAAAACTCGACGGAAAGCGACACGCTTGATAGGGCTTGACGCGATAAACCGACGAAACTCCTATCGGATACCTCCAACCGACAATATGACTGTGTCGGATGTCGGATTATTCGAGTGTTGGATGCAGAATCTGACACTGTAAACTCTACAGACGATGTATCCGACACTCGACAAAATTGTTTTCACTGTCATCCGACATGTCGAGTGTCGGATACATGGTTTGAGACATCGATATGTCGGTTTCTATGAAACCGACACTCAATATCTTCGAAAATACACTGATGTCGGTGTCGGTTCGTGCATCCGACACGACGACACGCCACAAACGTTAGTGTCGAGTATCGAGATGTGTCGAGCTAAAACCAACACTCGCCATCGTCTACCTCGCGACGAAATCTGTTGGTTTCCACAATTTTCATACACATCAAACCACAAAAATCACCTAATAACACTAGACTTATCCCTAAAAACACAGAATAAGTTCACAAATCAGACGGAAACTCAAATCCCTAATTCAAATTCCTTAAAAACTAACCCAAATCTAATGAAACGGAAAACAACCAAATAAATCACTAAAACTACGAAAAAAGACTAATAAACTTACCACAGTGTCGATTCTTACTTCTCTCTGTGTCATCGTGCTTCTATCCTCAGAAGATGTTCGTGTCGGTTTACGTTTCGAGCAGTGTCGAGGGGTTTCGAAAATATATGCTTGAAGAGGGAAATAAGGATTTAGGGATAAATTGAATACATAAGGGTATTTTAATCTTTTGTTAAGAAAGTGTCTATAGCATGAAAAGTTTTCGGAATGTGTCCAAATTTTATTTAAGTCTCCTAATTCTGTCTATTTTTTTAATTTTCCCTTAAATTATAGGGCCAATTGTTAAATGGGCAAGTTGGGGCATGGGGGGTTATTTTTTTTACTTTCAAAATTTACCTTTTTAAGGTGCGTTTGGGAGTCGAGACTGGATTGGACTGGACTGAGATTGGGATTGGGATTGGGATTGAGATTGGACTAGATTGGACTATGTAATATTGTCTTATGTTTGGTGTCATATGGGATTGGACTAAATAATATTGTCTAATGTTTGGTGTAATATGGCACTGAACTATTAGCATAGATGATGATTTTTAAGAAAAGAATTTTAAAAAATAAACTAACTTAATTCTTTTTTAAAATTGAACTTGAATAAAAACTAAATATTAAATATTTGTTGATATTTCTACATAAATAATAATAATATTATATTTTATATTAAAATTAATTTTTATATAAATATTATAATTTATTAATAATTAGTATTTAAATATTATTAGATAATATTTATTTTTATATTATTAATTTAATAGTTATTTTTATATTAATATCATACTATTATTTCATTATTTTTTTAGTAAACAATCAAAATTGATTTTATTAAATATTTAAATATAATTAAAAATTACTGTTATATTATATTTATTATTTAATTTAATTTTAATTTTAATTAAAAATTAAAAAATTTTGTCTCAACTTGGGACTATAAGTCCTATACTATTAGTCCCACTAAACTGGTAATGCTTGATAAGGAGGTGGGACTCACTTGGACTATCAATCCCATGTTCTCCACCAAACATGGGATTGAATTTTAGTCTATTTTTGGCCCGCTCCCAAATGCGCCATCAGTGATATAAAAAGTTTTTGTAGTAATAAACAAATATTATTTTATCGATAATTTCTTTTAAAGACTCATCATGAATTTTTTAAACGGAAACTTAAGGTGGCCGTGCACTATACTATTGGACCGATAAAACCCTTAATCTAACATCTAATATTAGAAAGACAATAATAATACTTGCAACGGTTCCTCTGCCGCAACATTTCACTGGACCCGGTGAAACGACATGTCGTCTCAAGTGTTGAAACGACAAGCCGTTTCTTGAAGACGAGGAAGCCTATCTAATCCGAGTAAGTCCATGACGGAGCCTTGCTAACTTCTGAGTGGATAAAGGAAACAAAGCGAAGCAACATAGGTACAGAGAAGTGTTTAGCAGAAGCGATAGAGAGAGATGGCAGGTGCTCTTCACTTCTTATCTTCTTCTTCCTTCAACATTCATTCCAAATTCAAAACGCTTTCACTGAACAACGCTGACAACTCTAACTTCTCCACTTTCACCTCTCTCAGTTTCTCCTCTAATCTCTCTCAGAATGTCTTCTCCAAAGGTAACTCCATCAAACCCAATCTCATCTCTCCTTTTTCATCGTTATTTTTTTGTTCTGTTTGCGGCCAACAAAAATCTAAAGAAAATGTTTATGAGTTTCTGGGTTTCAAGAATTAGAAAAACCCACCTCAGTTAAGCAAAGTAGTATGGAGTAGTTTAACAAAGTTGAGTTTTCAGGAGGCAAGAAGCAAACTTTTATTTGCAATTATTCAGTCTGGTGAGCCCTCTGTTGGGTGAATGAGAGAAATTTAGTGAAAATATTGAGTTTAGATGGGGAATATTTAAGTATTAACAGAAGCCCGTTTCGGAAATACTTGGAATGCTACTTTTTGTTGGAGAATGAAATAATTAAGATTGAGATTATTTGGATGCTTGAGTAAATATTTGTTTTGTTGTGAATGAAGGGTCTTTGACAGTGAGCCCAATCGTGAGGCCAGTTCGTCATTCTGTTGTTTGCGAGGCAGCTCCTAATAAGAAAGCTGATTCAGCCGCAAAGAGAGCCCGCCAAGCGGAGAAAAGGCGCATTTACAACAAAGCTAGAAAATCTGAAGTCAGAACCCGTATGAAGAAGGTATACGTATTGGTTCTTATATCATGCTTTACCAAAAATTTATGTTTCATGTTGATTTTATATGGTGACATTTTGAATACAGGTTATGTCATATCGTTGTGTGTTGTTTTTTGTATGGAAATGGTATCGGGAATCTTTGATTTTGCAGTTGGTGTGTTGTAGGTGATTGATAGTCTTTATAACAGATTTAGGATACTTTCAAGATAGAGTGCATATTGAAGTTATAGATTCTTAACTGTTATTAAACTTCGCCCTATGCTTTTTCTCACCTATGTTTTGTTTGTAAAGGGAAGAGATAACAGCAATTACTATTCTTTGTTTAGATGTATTGAATTGTATAAGGATTAAACACATTTCTACCCTACAATTAGAATGTGCTGTTTTCTGTTGGTAAAGAAGATAGTTTTCCTTCAGATTGCTTCGGACTGTTTCACATATATCTATAATGTGAAGCATTTTGCAGAGACCACGATTGTGTAAGATATGAGGTTTTGCACTTGTTTAGTGCCATGCCTCATTACTTAAACAGTGGAAGAATTCCTATGCTATTTTGTTCCTATGTTTCTCTTTTCACACACGCAAAAATTTGAAAATTAAATATTTGTCCAATATATTACTTTATTGAACACACATAAGATGATGTTGGATGTTGCAATCTTGCATCCTCATCCATAGGGAAACACCCATGTCCAAGTGCAAATGGGTCTCTACATGTCAGGTATTGTTCAGATTCTTAGATTGACAGAATGCTTCTACTGAATCTAGAATAAAATTTCCAAAGACACAGACTTAAACTGGCCTATGCAGGCATAAGTGATTTTCCAAGGTGAATCAAGAAATCCTTCTGGTAAGTTGAGTGAAAGTGTTAACTATTTTTGCTCTCTACCTAAAAGAGTTCTATCTTAAATAAGAACAAGAATTTTCATTCTTAATTCATCAGTGTGGATGTTTAAGAAGCTCTTCCTCCCATCCCCTCCCCTTTTTTGTGCAGAATCTAAGGGATTGTCTATACAAATTTTAGTTGGGGGGAGTTATGTAGAGGATATAACAAGAATTTGCACCATAGAAGGTGCATCTCGAAGTTGTATACATGTAGGTATTTCTTGAGACTTATCAAATTTTAGTATTAGTTTCTGCATGGTAGATGATTATTATACTATGGGGCCATTTGTGCAAGGGTTCACCCTCTTGTCTCCGTGTGTTTGTGTGTATTCTTAATTCTTGGGTAAGCGTGCACATTAATTTATGTTTCAAATTGTTTATATCTGTGCATACAAACACATGTACTGTGTTCACAATGTCAGACTGTAAAATGTTTATTTCTAGTGTGGTAAGCACTAAGCACTCTAGGGCATTCCATGTGGAGGATAGTGGAATGGATTTTAAATCAAATTTTAATCAATGTACTGAGGCTTTACAATTTCTGATCAAATTAAATCTGGAGCTTGTAAAAATTTGATGAATATAGTCTTGTGATATGTTTGATGTGTTCAATTTATTCTTTGATTTCCAGGTTCTGGAAGCACTGGATGGGCTCAAGAAGAAACCTGATGCACAACCTGAGGAAGTCATTCCAATCGAGGAGCTGATTGCGGAGGCATATTCAGTTATTGACAAAGCAGTGAAGGTTGGAACACTGCACAGGAACACTGGAGCTCGCCGAAAGTCTCGGCTTGCTAGGAGAAAGAAGGCTGTGGAGATCCACCATGGCTGGTATACCCCAGCGCCTGCAGCAACTGCTTAGCGAAGGAGGAGCCTGTGGGGAAATTGTTGTTCTGTCTTTCTCGTGTAGAGGTTGTGAACTGCTTAATATTTTTTGTTATTATATAATGTATTCCCATCTTTTTTCATTCCCTCTTCTGTTAAAACATTTAGATTTGTAGCTGTCCTTGACTTTACAAAATGGCCATGGCTAGTTATAGGTCCACAATGAGAATCCTTGAATCCTCATAAAAGGTTGGTAAGAAAAGATTTTGTTGTATGAATGACTCGCCGCACTACAAATTAAATGGTCCTAATGGCTTATAAATCCTCCATGTGAAGTGATGCTGAAGCGCTGGGCAACACAAAGATGAAAGACCCATGCGTGTGATGAAGCAAAATCAGGGCTGTGAGTAGTCTAAAGCACTTTGATTAATGACAATCTCACCTGCGGCAACCAAATCGTTAACTAAGTAACCATGAGTTTATAGCCCAAAACTCAATGTTTAATGAACACAAAAGGATAAGGATGGATTAATAGGGGTAATAGGCCGCTAAGTACTTTTTTAACTCCCAAGAAACCTTTCGACTGCAAAGTATACGGTATATTGCTAGTTATTTAACTTCTCCTCAAATGTTTTAGTAAATTGTTAGATGTTTTAAGTTTTTTGAATTGAAAAAAGAAAAAGAATAAAAGAATAGAAAGTCTGAGGTCCATATTCCAAACTGCCATTTGTTTTCATTTATCTAAAATTATTAAAAATATATTTTAATACTTTAAAGAAAAGATTTCAAAATATAAATTAGGACTCAAAAAATAGATAAAAGGTTTCTATAACTATTCTTGGAAAAACGTTAAGGACAGTAACGTACAAAACAATTTTTTTTTTTTTTGTCTTGCTTTCCTAAGACTAAGATTAATCAAAACAATTAGGAGCACTTCGCCTTCATTTTGAGACAGTATTATTATACAACATACGTACACGTAGTTTGTTATTTTCTACATGCTGGTATCCAGATTCTGCCATTCTACTGTGGGGACAAATGCTTTAACCATAATAATAGTAATAATAACATATTCTCATCTCGGTTGAAAGCTTCAAGCTAAAATTGAATTTCTACCTCCTCATATACAGAGGGAAGAGCAGAGAGAAATGACATCTGCTGTTCACTGCTCGACTCTTTCTTGCAAGTCAAGAAACCCACTTCTCAACCCCCACTTTGCTTCTACTACACGCTCAACTTTGGCCCCTTTCAGGTCCATCAGTTTCTCCACAAGTCTCTGTCACAATGTTTTCTTCAAAGGTTACATCTTTTTCACTGAGCCCATCTTTCTCTCTCCTCCCGTCTGTCTCATTTGCATTTACTAATCATCTTTGATTTTTTTTTTTTTTTTGTTTCAAGCTTTCTGCAAGGCGCGAGCAACCCTTTTCCCCTAACGCCCTGTTTTGTAGCTTAGAAAGCTAAAAAAATGAAATTTAAGAGGCTAGACAAGAAAATTTTGCGTCTTTTTTTTTTATATATATGTAAAACGTTACTATTTCTTAAAAATGAAGGAACCACCAAGTTGTGGAGTTCCAAGTTCATTTTCAGTCACGATTTAGTGAAGTTTCAGGTTGGGTTGAACTTTTGGGTTTTGTTTACTATTATTAGGTTGTTTGTCAACGATCAATACTCAAAGGCCAATCCAGCAATCTGTTATTTGCATGGCCAGAAGATATGCTCCCAACTCTAGGTTGAGAAAGGTAATAACCCATTTTTATGAAAGATCGTTTTTTTGTTCATGGCTTTGTTTCTGTCTTTCATTATTAGATTCTGTTTTATTTTCCCTTATGTTTGTTTATTTTAGTTGATAGATTCTTATCTAAGGTAAACTATTACAAGCAAACTCAAATCAGAGGCTTGATGATGGACGGGGCTTATGAAATTAGTTAATAAATATAACTTGGTAACCAAATTTGCCATGAGGACACAACTATGATTGTGAAAGATATTTTGGTTGTGATCTGTTGTGTTGCTGTTGTTGTTCTGTTGATGAAACACCCAAAAAAAAAAACTAAAAATGGATTAATAATAACAATTGTGGAGGAATTATTAGGATGTATAGGGAATCATGGAGCCTTGGAGGCATAACAGTCATAAAAAGTAAAGTTCTACTGTTAATAAGGAGAAAAATTATAGTGCACATGAAAAGTAGAATTAAGGCAACTTAGAACATGAAAGGGCAGTTTCAAGGTGCATTTTGTTAAAAAAAGGCCTTCATGTTTCATCATTTGTTTTCATTTCGTTGAATAAAAAATGCAAAAGAAAATTGGTTTTATAATTAGATTGATCAATGGCTGTGTTTTCAAGTTTTTAGCTTGCTTACAGTAGAGTTTGCTGCTTTAGCTTTGTATTGGATTCATTTCCCATGTTGCTTCAATAAAAAGCATTGTAATCATACAAAGGGAAAAGAAAAATGGAACCAATTGAACTCGGAACTCTTTTGACTACAGATGAAGAGTAGGAAAAGGGGTGGTGACCCGGAGAATAAGAGGAAGAGGAAGAGGAAGAGGACCGGGAAAAGGAAAGGTAGAGGAGAGACAAAGAAGAAGAAGAATGTAAAAGTTGTCAGGCTTGTTTCATCTGCTGGGACTGGAGTTTTCTATGCCAAGAAGAGAAATACGAAGAACAAGGAGAAACTTGAGATCAAGAAGTATGACCCTAGTATAAGACACCATGTGAAGTTTTCTGAGGTAAAATGAATTTAGAGAGAACATCTTAAGGATTGCCTGCCTGTGATCCTCCACTTTTGCTGGTTGGATATATTAGAGCTGTTTCTGTTAATCAGTCTTGATTAAGTGAACTGAAAACATGAAATTCTAGTTGTTAGTTAGATTAGAATACAAACGAGATGTCCATCCACTTTTGCTTGTTCAATATGGTACAGCTTTTTTTTTGGCTGACAATTTTGGTATTAAGTGAAGCTGAACACCAGCAACTACAATTGTTAATCTGATTTGGTATAGTGATTATTGTCTCTTGAAAGATTGAAAAAAGGACACTCTTTCGTGTAACATGTTTTGGCAAAATTTGCTTTAATATCAATGATAGGACATGGAATTACCTCATTTGCCGAGGAGCCATGCCTTGATATTTCTCCAAGTTCTCTGCCTTTAGATTCATATCAGATCTCACATCATTAATTCAGTTTCATAGATAGGACTTGCTCTTATTTATATATTTATTTATTTATTTACTTACTATTATAATGATAATTAGATGAAGCAAACCGGTCTTATTTGAGTTATGACTATGGCACTGAACTGAATGGACCTTCATCAAATGAGGTCAGAACTTATAATTCTCCTTTTCATACAAATCTGTTGCAACGTAATTGAGTAAAAGAGTAATAAGCTTCTGGCAGTGACTTTTAATCAGGGAATAGCTATAAGTTTCTAGTACAAACTGGTAGGGGGTCATTGAAACACTGAAGTCGCAGATGGAAGGAGTTGAAAACGATGGCATCGATAACTATTGCATTGAGAAATTTATCTCAAACATCTACATGCCATGTTAAAGCACATCTGAGCAATTCCATCTCGAAAGACCAGCATGAAGGCTGAGGTTTAATTACCTAAATGTAGACTCATCTGAGCTCTACCATACTTTTAAATCAATGTCCGCAATGAACCCCAGCAAAATAAGACAAACGACAAAGTCCATTTTTGTCAAAGGTCTCCGTCTTCAAGTAGAAAAACATTTGTGTACTTAAAATCTGGGCTCGTAATTTGGCGTAAACTATCAACCGTGTTTATCGATGTTAACTATTTGGACCTAGATCCAGCAGAGAATGGAGGCATAATTGGCTTACCACTCGACTTCCTTCCAGCTGACTTCAAGAACTAGTTAAATCCGGCAACATATTATCAACGTCTCCAACATGGCAAATGTTGAAAACGTCCTGCAGTAGTACTTCTCATCCAGCAGCAGAAGGGTTTATCTTTGATGACCGTTAGGCCTTGGTGCAGGAGTCGGAGAGTTTGAATTTTGAACGCTTGATTGCCCTTAACATGAATGGGAATATGATGCAACGAAGTGTTATGTAAAGAGGCAAAAACAATCAAATCAAAACAAGTTACAAAAATTTAAAAAGCGTTTCTTTGCAACTTCAACTTGGACTTGAACAAATAGGTATCTGCTATATGATCTACATCGGTCTCCAAAAATTTTCATATGAACTCAATTAAATAGAAAATAGAGAACAAAGACGAAAGATTGCTGTAATTGTTCAACACAAGCCAAGCTACTGCTACAGAGAATCCCTCGCTCCATGCTTTCATTATTTCAAATATGCTTACTTGTTATGATTCTGACTCTCCACTAAGTCTAGACTCAAAGGTTCAATTATCTAAGATTTTGTAAAATTGTAAAGTGCAGATTAAAATGATATAAAGGATAATTGTTGTTAAGAAACCTTATTTCTCCATCTTACAAATGCAGAGTCGTATAAGCGAGATTTAATGACTACTGAAAATGGCTTTGTTATACAAACAAGTGCTTGCTCTTAATAAAAGCTCTAGTTTCAAAATCATTTGTGATTTAAATAGCCAAATAGGTTAACAATATGTGAAGAATTACAAAGCCCTGTACAAAAATCTCAATCGTAAGTGCAGAAAAAGCAATATATCAATTTTTCTGCTTCAATCACTCTCTAGGTGAGGGTAATAGGTAGTTCAGATAATACACAGGATATAAATAAAAATTATCTCTTTTCCGTCTTCCATTTGCTTTTATGCATAGGCCTCAATGGCTTGTCATGTTGTATGACACTCACCTTGCCTTGTTCTTCTTTTGTTTCTTTAAACTTCATGTTATTCACCAATATATTGGTCCTTGGCTCTGGTGCCATTCCCTTTGATGTCATCTCATGGAAATAAGAAAAAGCATCCTCAGACCGTCCCTTGTCATAGAGCCCATGGATCATTATAGTATAAGATCGTTCATCTGGTCCCATGCCCTTTTTTCCCATCTCATCCCATGTATGTCTCACTTTATCTTTACAATCCCATTTCATATACAGCTTCAAAATCAAATTGTAGGTGTCACCATTCATCTTGCATCCATTTCTCTCCATACTCTCCAAAATCTTAGAAACTTGTTCAGGTTTTTTTAACGACTTGAGCAGGTAATTGTAAGTTATATCATTAGGCAAACAATCTCCTTTCTTCTGTTCCATTTCGTCCAACAGCTCATAAACCTTTTCCATTCTCCGAATCTTGCATAGATGTTTGATAAATGTGTTGTAAGTTGTGACATTTGGGGGACAACCTCGGTCACTCATCTCCCGGGAAACTTCCAAAGCTTCAGGAATCCTCTTCTTGAAACAAAGTGCATCAATGACACAATTGCAAATTGCCACATCCGGCTTGCAACCTTTCTCCCACATTGCTCGAAACAACTTCATTGCTGTGCCCAGTTTCCCTTTCTTAGTCAGGGCCTTTATGAAAGTTCCATAAGTAAACAAATCTGGCTCGCATTTGGAGGAAATTATATCCTTCCAAAACCTCTTGGCCTCATGTACGTTGCCCAACACACACCATCCATTGAGAATAATATTCCTTGCCTTTATATCAGAACCAAACTCATTCTTCTTAGATTCGAAAAACGTCTCTGCATCTTCCACGTGCTTATACCTACACAACCACATTAAAAGACTCTGAAAAGCAACAAAATCATCCTGAAGCCCAAATTCTTTTCTCTTATTAAAGATACTAATCGCTTCCTCCACTTTATGCGCAGCTGCATATCTATTAAGCAAGACACCATATGTTCTCTCATTGACAAGTCCCTTTCTCTCAGACATTTCATCAAACACTTGGATCAACTCCTCGAAACGACGCATTCTTCCAAGAATGTCAAGAATCTCATTGTAAACACAAGTCCCAGGTGAATATTTAAATTGCCTAGATACCCATTTGAAAAACATATACACAAGCTTCCAATCAAAGCGAATAAGATTAACAACACCTATAACCAAATCATCAGTCAGTTTAAGCTCGCATTGAGCCAGAGCTTTCTCAACGTCTTCCCTTGAGCTGTTTCCATGGTTCTTGAGAACATTTTGGACTCTTTCCACAATGTCGTCATCTGGGTACTCAGTGGTTTCATCGTAGCTAGCAAGTGAGTGAACAGAACGATCGGTTCTGATTCTGTGCAGAAGATGGAATTCAAAGTTTTTGGCGGGAAAATTATTAATGGGGATAGGGTTTGGCTTTAGGGTTTTGTGCGCAACAATTGAGTGACAGGAGAGAGGTTTTGTGGTTTTAGTTGTGAGTTGAAGATAGAATTTGAATTTCTGTTGAAGGGTTTCCCGGGAGAAGGTTTTCAACGGTCGAAATAAGGGACACATATTGCATTTACTGGGAGGAGTCTGGGACTAGGCCATGTTTGAATGGATACAGATGCTATTAGCAGAATAGGATTGCATTAGCATTAGCAGTTTACTTCTATGGACAAAATCTGTCTGGGTTATGCTACAATATATCAATATATCGGGTGCATCAATATACCTAGTTCCGAAATTTTGAAAATATATAAATATATTCATAAGAATTCGAAACGTCCATTTTCAACTTTCTTGTATATAAAAGTTGGAATTGATGTTGAGTATTGTTATTTGAATTCCGGTAATTTTTTTTTTTTTTTTTTTTGTAATCGAGGTGACTGAATCAGCGGATTACCACGATGTCTCCATTATGAATAGTCGAACTCAAAATTTCACGATTAGTCTTACTAACTCTCTTATGAGCCGCTTTTACCATTTAATCCAATCCATTATAGTCTCTGTGACCTCTTTCTAAATCACATTATCTATTTTTTAAAAAATCTAATATACACCTAATATTTAAATTACCAAAAACTCCTAAGATATTTCTCAAACGGGGTTTTGAATCCATTCTTGCATGATGTTCTAACAATGTGCGACGGTGAGTGTGGTATGGACAAGGAGAATGAAACTTGATGGTATTCTTTTCTTTAATTTTTTTGAAAACTATTTATAATTTAGTTTCGACTATTCTTTTTTTTTTTTTTTTTTTTTAGAAAACTGGAAACCAAAACATAGATCAGGCCTGTCAACTTGGTTGTGTTTGCAATTAAGAATAGGTGAGCCCATTTGCTGATTAGTCTAATTTCGCTTTAGTTTGCTGTGATGAAGGAGCAACACTCCGGAAATGAGATGGTGGCTTCTCGTGAAAATTTAAGAATTTTATTAATAGAGAAAGATCAATTGTAATAAAATCATTTCAAGAATTATTCAGTGCAGCAGAACCACTAAATATATATGCTCTTCAATTCTCTGAAAAATATTCATGACATGGTTTGAATATGTTTCAGCGATTAGAAATTGAAAGTTTAGTCAAAGAGAAATAGATGAAGGGTATTTTTGATATTATGAATTATATATTTATAGGATATATTTTTTAACATATTTTATTTAAAGAGGAACTTAGAAATAGTTTTTAAGGGGTTTAAATAACAATAATCTCGTGAGTGTTTTCAACTATTTTTATATATAATTGTTTATAACTTTTATATAAGAGCTCTCAACTATTACAGATTTTTTTTATATAATTTTTGAAATATGGTGTATTGATACATCCGGTGCATTGTACGTACTATCCAAAACCACTTAAAAAAAAAAAAAAAAATTCATCGCGGAGGTCAGCAAAGCTAATCAGGTGTTTATTTGGGCCTTCCTCGCCGCACACAGGCCTAATAAATTCAAAGAAGCCCAAAAATAAAGCAAATTGAAGAAGGCCATGTACAACAAAATCTATAAAAGATGATAAATGGTAAATGATTTGTCATGCATAAAAATAATATTATACTTGTAACTCGTTTATAACTAGCTCTTATTAGAATTTAAGTTGATAAAATTCTATTGGAGATATAATGATTATATCATTCATTATAAGTTCTCGTATTCTTTTTTTTTTTATACTCTTCTAATGAATTTTTACTAACTTATGTTATAAGAAGTTGGTTATCGATGTAGTATTTCTCTTTTTGTAAAATCCAAAGTGCTATTACTATTAGGTCAAACTCAAGAGGATTCAAACAAAATTGTCAAAGGGTAATACTACTCTTACAAACTACTTATACAAATTCAACCATACAATACTTATACAAATTCAACCATACAAATTGATGTGACATCCTATATATGATCAGCACATTAACCATCTTAATTAATGTCATTTATTATTAACTTATATTTATCTAATAAGTGTATTTATTTATCAATTAAAATCACATCATATGATGTTAGTTTATATTGATAAATTTGTATAAATAGTTTGTAAAAGTGGTGTTACTGTTATAAGAATAATAGTAATAATAATCAAATTGGTATCTACTTCAAAACAATCCAATAAAAACTTCGTTTGACTTTAAAGGTATGTTAGGTAATATCACACCAAATGATACCGTAAAAGGAAATAATTTTTTGGTTTCGCAAATATCATACTTGGCGAGTCTACAAAATATAATTTCAGACTACTAAAACAAAGAATAAAGAGTATTAAAGACACAATAGTCAATGGTTAGGGATGGCAAAATCAGGGTGCGGGTACGGGTTTTGTGTTTCCGCACCCGCACCCAGATTTTGTATCTTGTCCTCGGTCCCCGGAAAAACCCGGATTTTTTCGGGTGCAGGTATTTGCGGGTTTTGAGATTACCGCACCCGCACCCGCACTTCACCCGGAAAAAAACCCGAATTTACCCGGATTTTTTTCCACTTTTATCTTCACCCGGATTTCCCGGTTTTTTTCCTACTTTTTTCTTAATTTTTTTAAGAATTATGCGGGTGCGGGGTTTATTAGCAATACCGCATCCGCACCGCACCTGGACTTTTTTTTTAAATATCCCCGCAACCGGATTTTTTACTCGGATTATCCGGGTTTTTTTTGCCATCCTTATCAATGGTGCACCTACAAGCCCACCTTACCAAGATTTTTGTTCTAAATCCAAATGAATATCATTAACTTCATAAGTAAACAAGACTTATTAGCTATGAGTTTCATTTAGAAAGATTGGTTAGTGGTGATTCAAGGCTTAGTGTTTCACCTTTATCAACATGTGGGACTACGTTTCAATGTTTAGTTACATGTTGCTGCCAATTTTTCGTATTTTTATTTCAAAATTAGGTAATCATAATAAAAAATATTGAGTTAAAGTTTTACCCTTAGCCTTCAATACCTCCTAACATAGAACTTAAAAAAAAATTATGTTATTTAATGAAGGGTAATACTATATATATAACTAATCTAAATAATCAAATATATATAACCTAATGTGATATAAATTTATTAAATCGATAAAAATAAAAAGAAAATAAAAAATTTTATGACAAATAAAGTAGGATCAATACCATCAAATAATTTCATGTTAAACTAGATTATATAAATTTAATTATATAAATTGGTTGAACAACAAGAATTATCCTTAAATGGATTAAAAAAAGATATATGCATTTTGATGATGGGAATATCCACGTGGCAGGGTTTGATAGAAGTATTTTATGCATGCAGTTACAGTCGGAGTAGCAGAACATTCTCCTTCCTTGCTTAGGATGACTTTGAAAGACACGTGTCATTATCTGAAGAGACATCATAATCAACCTGTCAGATTCCACGTGACGCAAGTCTATATCCATGCGGGTCCGGTTGGTTCCTATCCGGGTCACGCGGCGAGTGGCCGGAGAATACCGACAAAATTTCAACTAAATAAAACGTTAAAGAAAAGGTAAACAAATAAGCAGCCGTTATTTCCGCTTACAGTAAGCACGAACCAAACAAACGGCAGACAAGGTTACCGTCATAACCGCCGTTATCGAGCGCCGCCCTTGTACACATCTGGTGCCACGTTTTAAAAAATACCGCGTACTACGTGTCATCCTGTTATCATTTTATTCGGGGACCACAAGGCTTGGCTGCGGCTCAGCAGCACTGCAGCAATAATAATTTTGTGAATAATCGAGTCAAAGTCCTCGTTGACTGAGCCGAGTAAAATCTTTAAAAGCATAGGCAGGCGCCATCGCACGTGAGAGGCGTGTCAGAGCGTAGCGTTTCTTCGTGGCGGACGCTCGCAACGCTACTTCTATGCTTCCATTTCTTTTATTTTAATGTGATTAAATCAACAACTCGAAAAAAGAAATTTAAATATGAGAAATCAAGGGGAGATTAAATTTCCAAAAATATAAATAAATGTAAAATATTAACTAAAATTAACTTTTTTTAAATAATTACATTAATTTAACAACGTTGAAATATAACGATAACGAGAATCTGTCTGAGGGAGAACGTGGCAAGAAGTGATTGGAGAACACAATTCAAAGTGAACATGGTTCGTGCAAGAGAAGCCACATCTTTACTCTTGCTTTGACTGTACCCAACAAGCGAGCGAGGAAGCAAGCAAGCGCCTCAAAAAGCGACGTCGCTTTATAATATTCTCTCCTCCTCCTCTATAAAAAGCCGCCATTGCTTGTCTCTCATTCTGCAAGACTCAAGAGTTCTTCACTATTCTGTCTCTTCTTTAGAAAACAAAAGCGCCAACGCCAACGGTATGGCTCCGAGAGAAAGGACCACAAACGCACCCGCCAACCCGAATCCGATTCACGACGGCAGAGAGATCCGATACAGAGGCGTCAGGAAGCGCCCATGGGGTCGTTACGCCGCTGAGATCCGAGACCCGGGGAAGAAAACCCGTGTCTGGCTCGGCACATTCGACACCGCCGAGCAAGCCGCTCGAGCCTACGACGCCGCGGCACGTGAGTTCCGTGGCGCCAAAGCCAAGACCAACTTCCCCGCACCCAACGAGGCTATCACGCGCAGCCCTAGCCAGAGCAGCACTGTAGAGTCATCCTCTCCACCGACCCAGCCTCCCCCTCCGCCTCCGTCTTTGGACTTCGCTCTCAACAGCTTCTCCAACCAAATGGGTGTCGGCGTAGCGTGTTTCCCGGTCTCCATCGCGCGTCCAGTTTTGTTTTTCGACGTTTTCTCCGCCGTTCCACGCGGGCTTGACCGTAGCTCCGCGGCGGCCGATTCTTGCGGCGTCGCCGCCGCCAACACCACACAGAGTGACTCGGACTCCTCGTCCGTCGTCGTCGATTACGATCAGAGCTCCGTTACGAAACTTGTTGATCTTAACATCGATCTTAACCATCCTCCACCACCTGAAGTCGCTTGAGCTTTTATTTTTTCTTTGGATATTTTAGTAATTTCCAAAGCTGACTACGATATTGTGTATATATTAACCCAGCCAAGGTCGAGGAGATTAATTACTCCTTTTTTTTGCAACTGAGAAATCTTCCAAGAGTTTCTTCGTGTTGTTCCAACGACTATTATTGTTAGTATTAGTTAGATTATTATAAATATTTCTTAAAAGAAAAAAATTAAGAGTTCGTTTCTTTCTTTGTTTTCTCTTTTCCAAGTTTCAGTGTTAAGAGCTGTTTGGTTACTAGGAAAATGAAGGGAAAAGATATGTATTTGGAGAAAGATAATTGTACCACCAAGCTTGATGTCAAGTCCATGCTTTGATGATATGACACAATTTTTATATTTATTTTTATTTTTCTAATTATTATTGTGTTGGAGATATGGATCCAGTCTAGGGGTATTTATTTTTTTGAAGACTCAATTGTTACAGGACCAAAACAAATGCAGAGATTAGTTTTTATTTGGTTTTTCCTGAATAATAACCCATTGAAACAAAAAAATATATATTTACAGAATTCATTAATTTTCTTTATATATAAAGTTTATATCTTAATTCTGTTTTTATTTGTTGATCAAGTAATTCAATTCAAGATACCTCAAATAGTGTATGTTTTAAATTTGTAACCTAATTTTTAGATCTGAAGGAAAATAACATTAGGTTAAGTAGGTACGCTTATGTTTGCATTTCAATTTTTGTGGTAATGCAAATTGCACAATACCCATCACGATTGTCATAATCAATTATAAACTAATAGTTGTACTATTATTTTGAAAAAGTTTCAGATAATCATTAATTAACATTGCAACACTTATAATACTAAATTAAATACCAATAAGTTTAAGATAATCATTAATTAACATGGCAACACGTATAATTACTAAATTAAATACCAATACACAAAGAAGCGTTGAAAAGTGATCATATTCTCAAAAAATTGGACTTTACAATCACATCTTGGCATATTGGCATTAGTAGAAGTGTCAAGTGTTCAACACTGTTAATTATTAACGTTTGGCAATGAAAAAAAAAAATTCTTATCGAATCATCATATTAAATCATGACATCTAAAATAATACTACTCTATTTTTCAAATCAATCTTTTAGTTTGGATCTATTTTCTTGTAAATTATCTAATATTTTCGTATAATATAATTTTATTTAATATCCCAAGTAATAATAAGAACTTATATATATATCATAAGTGAGGGTTCTATATTATATATTTGTGATATTATTTAATATACCAAACAATACTTAGAGATTAAAAAATATTATACATGTGAATTTTATAATTATAAAAATTACTAATATTAATAATAATAAAATGGAAGATATTAAACATTTAATTTAAGTAGAATCAAAGTATTGAACACCGACAGACATGGAGGCGGTATTGTTGGGTCATAACGCTTCATGGCGTGGTGTTTTCATCATTTTTTTATGGTTACTTAGCAGCCCAGCCAGAGCCTCGGCGTACGCAACTATATGTTTCAATGCTTACGTCACCCCTTCCGGCCCCCACTCATGTACGGACACTCCCTCACAAGCCGCCACGTTATTTCGCAAATTTTCATTTCAAATAAAAAAAAATCAAACTCTAATATATCTAGAAACTGTACACATAGAAAGGAGATAACGACAGTTGCATCGAGCGTCCCCGCGGTGGGGCCGTGAGCGCGCACCCAATCTCCTCGTGATTCACGGACTCGTCTCTCCTTGTCGCACGTATCTCGAGCAAGGGACTTCCCATGATCAGACGGCTGACATGGGAGGAGTATCGTGTGAGTCCGAGCAGACAAATACTTGTGTGAGTGCAATGGTGTTTGTGTGGCGTGGCTATTTCTCCTTCAGTTTTTATTTAAAAAGTTTTTATTAAGGGGGCACCGACAGCCAAACCCATTCCACCGAATCAGAGAGCGAGTTGCTTCTCACGTGCGGGTCCCGCTCCTTAGAAATTCCGTGTGGACGAGGTACATGTCAGGATTCGGCTTGTCGTTAACTGCTCCTCCGGCGTCCGATTCCTTTTAAATTAATGTTTTTTCTATTTTTTATTTTCTTAATTTCAATTTCGTTTCTTTTTTTCACTTTGTACAGAAGTCAAGGCGTTTCCACAGCGTTGTAAATGCCGTAACGTTCTCTCAACTTTTTTTTTAATAATTATAATAAAATTTTGTAATATTATGGCATCGTAGACCCCCTTCATTGCCACTCTATCAACTTTATATTCATTATTTATCGTAATACTGGGTTAAAAGATGTTAAAAAAATTATATATTTATTTTTAGAATGACGTTACGTATATAATTTATTCATATAAATTTATATAATATTATTAAATAATTGATATATTATATATATTAATTAATTAATTAAAATTTAAAATTTTATTATTAATTAAATTATATCACATCATAATATATTAATAATTTTATATAAATAATTTATAAAAATAACATCATTTTTTATTTTTTGCTTTTAAGAGTAAAAAACAGAAGTTATAGATATAAATATTATAATTACACTTAGTAACACGAATATAAATTGTTAAAAAAATGACACTTTACTAATTTAAAATACCAATTTGAACGTAGACCATTCCACGTGTGAAAAGAGTCTCAATAAAATAAAGTGTCGGCCGCCGCATTTGATGGGTCCCACTAACGGTGTCGTCTGGAGTCCACCAAAACTTTTTCCTGTTTTATTTTCTCAAAATTTTCTATAACAACTCCAATGCATGAGGTCCATGAACAGATTGCAGAAAACCAACACCTCCCAATCACATCCATCCACGTCATCAGATTCACGTGGTCGTCATGTACGGATGTCTGAGAGGGCTGCGAGGGGTGTGGTGGTGACGTCTTCGAAGGGTGACAGACAGTGTCGCTAAAGCCGGCGCGTAAGGTGTAATGAGTGAGAGAGAAGAGAATGCATGGATGAGTGCCAAGTGGTGGCCTATGGAAAGTTAGGCTTTAAGATGTAGGTTGTTTGGTGGGGCGGCCGGCTGCTGTGTGTGACCCGCATTAAAGCCCGTAGTTTGTTGGGCCGTCAGGTGACCGACCTGTCCCTGACAAGTGCTGCTCTGGGAGTAGCTGGTGTTTGACTGTTTTTTGACCATTCAAGATTTTTCTCACTCTACTTGGGAATAGGGTTTTCCTTGGACCAGTTTAGGAAACCACAGGCTTCTCTCCAACTGGAAGCTTGCAATTTATTTTTTATTTTTCATTTTTAAATAGAAGGATAATATCACAAACCCTTTCAGAAGTTCCAAAATAAAGAAAAAACTCCAAAATATATTTAATATCCAATATCTCAAATATTTACTAAAATGGGAATAGATAAACATATCTCATTCTCATAATGTTTTTAAAAAAAAAGGAAAAAAAGCCTAGAACATGACCCACTAAGTATGATAATCAAATTTATTAATTTAAGAGTTTTAAATTTATAAAACAGAAAAAAGAGTAAGAATGATAATAATAAGATTACTATAAGATGCTTTATATATATCTTCAATATACAATCATTAATTCCATGACTCTTTTCAAAAGTTGTAATAAGCATATCCATGATAAAAGTTTTAGAATCTTTTATTAGTCATGATTTTAATTTTTATCGGTACACTTGTTGCTAGTGAAAGTTTAGACTTTAGAGCATGATTTTATTATAGCACTTCCTGTTACCAAGATGTAACCCAAAAAAAAAATGAAAATAATTATTTCTTCGCCTTTATTTCTATTTGGACACTAGCACTAACTCTAAACATTGATAATATAAATAGCAAACCTTTCTCAAGCACAAAACAATCAAAATGAACTTTTTATCACAACAATGAAGTTGTCTTAGAGACTTTACATTATGCGAATTTATAGACAATCTTATTATGTACCTTGATGATAAATATTAACAAATTTAAAAGAAAGTAATTAATATGTGTTACATTGTAGCATATATATGTGAATTCCTAACAAATATCTTATAACTCCAAAGTTAGTAAAGCCATGATATTATCTAATTGTGGTTGAAACTAAGCAGCTAAATGGGAAAGATATTTTGTTATTCCGCGCCTTTTCTTTTTCTAGCACCCATATAAGATGTCTCGTTTTAAGTTTATAATTGAAGGGTAGTCATGTCTTTCTGCACTTCACAAATTGTTTGTTTACGAGCCACGTGTCCATTGAGTTGTCCAAATCTCTTATGTTAACATATCCAAATACTAAGATCATATCGGTTATTTATCACATCAACTTTTTTCTTTTAAAATACATCCTTGGAAGTTGGAACACCTGTCCAGTGTCAACACATGAGTCTGCATCTTGAGGGTTTCAGTAATAATTTTGTGAGGAGTGTTTAGAAGAAGATATGGGAAGATGAAAAAGGACCGCTCTAAACTCAGCTATGTGTGTATTGGGCTAATGGAGAGACAGTTTGATGAAGATCCAAAGAGTGGATGGGCCGAACATGTGGAGTCCAAGAAGAGCCCAATTGTCAAAATCCTCAGGACATGGCAAGCAATGCTATGCTTGCTCTTATCTTGAACCCACCCATACGCACCATGTTGTCGGATGCCGAGCACTTTGAACTCGAAGGCATGTGTCTCTGTGTCTGTCTCTCTTTCTTTGTAACAACTTATTAGCTTCTGCAAGAAAACTTTTTTATTACAAAGAAGAAGAAGAAGAAGATGGGAAGAATATTTGTGGTGGAGTTAGAGGGGAGGTCTTATAGATGCAAGTTCTGTAGAACCCACTTAGCCCTTCCTGATGATCTTGTTTCCAGGGTACTTTTGGTACTTTCTTATTTATGTATTTATGTTAACAATTTTTTTTAAAAAAATTGTTTTTACTAGTATTTGTGAGAAGAAAGTGGAGAATTGACTTATATGACTTCGTTGCCAATCTTTAGTTGCAAATGTTAGGTGGAACACGGAGATTTTAAGCTATAGTCTTGGTTTAAAGGGATTTTGTTGATGATGGTGGTAAGTTTAGAATTTGGATGAGGAGATTCTACATTTTTTTGGTGAGAATGTGCGAGGAAAATGGGAAATTAACCAGAATGATGTACATGATTTTATGTTATGTGGGAGATTATAGGTGCATGAGTGACGAAGAATTATGTGCAAATTCTTTGGTGAAAGAGGGTGCTTAGTGAAGTCATATAGCTGAGTTTATTTCTTTGGTTGAATGAAGGAAGTTTTCTAAAAGCTCAATGGAAATATACTGAATACATGCCTTATTAAATAGCTTACAAGGATTTTCTTAGCTGCCAGGAGGGGGCTAAGATGAAAAGCTTTGTGTAGTTTCTGCATTTGTTTTATTGTGCTTGATGCGCGATGAGTGCATTATGTGATTCTGCCTTTGCATGTTGGAGCTCAAATCATTTGTTAGTTAGATCAGCAAAGCTACCTCAAATAACATGTAATTTATCTAACCATATCAGTAGAAATCATCTTTGAAGGTTAAACTACGATGAGTAACCATAAATTTCTCATTTGATCAACCTGCTTCTAAATTCCCTATTTTCTTAGTTTTTTAATAGATATGTGGACATTGTAATTTAACTGCCCTCCTAGATTGATAAATCTCTTTCCGATTGACTTGTTCAGGCATTTCATTGTCGCAGGGGAAAAGCATACCTCTTCAATAACGTGTAAGTTGTTTAAGTTCCTTCGTGGATTTGATTTTATATAGAGATTTGTTTATAGCTGATGAATTCTTTAATCTTTAAAGTTCAGATTATTAGTTGTGACATCGTGTGAGATGTTATACTACAACTTAACTGAGTCCTTAGCTACAGTATTATTTATGTGCATGAGTTTTTCTACACGGCTTCAAGTTATTGTATGTTTTTCCTTTTTCTTTGATATATGTTTCAGTAATGAAATTGTGCAAGCTAACCAAACAGAAGAACTTTTGAATAAAATGACTAATGTTGACAAACTAGGAGGACAAGGATGTTGGGATCGAGAAAATAACTGCCAGATGGAGTAACTTCCATTAAGATTTATTTATCCCTCTATCATGATATCTTGGTATAAATTTTTTACTATTACCACCTTGCTAGACTGATAAGTGATACAAGGAAGCTAGACTGATAAGTGATACAAGGAAACAGGTCTATTCTTACCCTCATCTATTAATGTTTTAGGCAGGAGTTATCTTTGGTGATTTTGTTGTTTCAGAAGTAAAAAGAGACAAATACCTTTATTTTTCTTCCATCTATGCACAAGAAATCATATTGATCACGTTTCCTTACCCTTCTCCCCTCCCGCACCCACCATACTACACCTCCGCCCCCCCTCCCCCTCCACACACAGACACGCCCACACCCACACCAAACCACTACAAAAAAATAAAAATAAAAATTCACCTATATAATTATAATCATAATCATCAAGATATATATATATTTTTTTTTAACCGAGGTGTCCGGGCCAGCTTACGCGCACCACGACTAATCCTCGGAGGAGACTAACGCAACCACAACCCACTGTCACGGTCTCCCACTTAAATCATGGGGGAGGCCATTGTGGAGACTCGAACCCAGGACTTCACCATTGGTGCTGTACCAACTCCATCCTGGCCCGCTTCACCACTTGAACCAACCCATTGTGGGTCATAATCATCAAGATGTATGCTCCCAGCTTACTTGTTACAATTGTAAAAATTTCAGGGTAAACATCACAGTGGGAACTTTAGAGGAGAGGATGATGCTTTCAGGAAATCATACCGTGGGAGATATATTTTGCTGCTGCTGTGGCCAAATTGTTGGCTGGAAATATGTAAACTCTCTCCCTCTCTGACCTCATGCACATACACATGCATGATCACCTACTTCTGTGAGTTCATGATTTCTCTTGTTAACTTTTCCTAATGCCATCATTCCTGTGCAGGAGTCAGCCCATGAGAAGAGCCAAAAGTATAAAGAAGGGAAATTTGTCCTTGAAAGGTACATCTCTTGTTTATAAATTTACATGCAATTTTTATTTCATTTGCACCCAACCAGCGGTTCCATTTACTTGTATATTTGTATAAAACAGAGGGAGAATCGTTGACGAAATCGACTTTTCTACGGAAGTCTACATTGATTCACGCCCTAGTGTGAGTGATGCTGAAGATGCATAGGATGGAATTTCATTACCCTAAATAGTACCACATATTTTGTCATTAAGAGCAGAAGCACTTCCTTTGTACATACGTGTGCACTGTATAATTTTTGGGAGATCACGGCATTGTATTTTGATTCAAATGGACAAGAAGCGATAGTGTGTAATCACTTTAGTTTTGATAGGTTGATGCTATTTTCATGTATCTTTCCTTTGTGCGTTCTTCAGTTTTGTTTTTATTTCTAAGATCTTCATCTCCAGGATTGTTCTTTTCTGGGATAACATCATGAAGTAGATATGCTTGTTCCTGTATAATCAAAATAAAGTGTCCTTACCGCATGAAACAGGGAAAGAACTTCAATGCCTATGGTGATGATTTTCTTTCGCACAATTTATGTATTTTATTCAATCGTGATGACTTCTGTTTACGCTTGTTTTGTTTTCAAGTTTAAACTATAGTGGCAGTGAAGAGCAAGAATGATATTATGCATTTTACTGATGAATTTCTTTTTGAATTATTGGTTCTACTTATGTACTAGAAGCTGGTATCCTAAACCAAAGACTGCTTAGTGATCTTCACATGACTATCATGTATTGTGGTCGATAACAGTTGCTTTAATTCATGTTCAGTCCTGAAAGTTGATTAAATAACCTGAAGCAAATAATTTTGTTTGGCATTGTTGCAAGTGAAAATAGTTTCACAAGTCAGTGAGTAAATCTTCTTGTAAGCAACACAGCCTCAGAAATAGACCTCTTCAGCCAGGCTCGAGGATTGAAACAAACCATGCTACAACGTTTTGGGTTCAGCTAGGGTGCACCATGAGCATGCTACAACGTTTTACCTGCAAAGTTACAGGAGTCAAAATGATTATAAATTTCATGAATGTTTATTGTCGAAAATTTCTTACTTTTCATTCACAAATCTTAACTATAAAATTATTGCCCAAACCTATTTTTGCCTCCGATTATAAGTTTGGTTATTTTAGGTTAGAAGCTTTAATAAGTCCTAGAGCAAGTTGTGGCACAATTCTTGAAATAAAAAATAACCATCCACTTTAAAAAGAAAACCAGAAAATTGGACGAAATAATTAAATTGGATGACATGTTTTGATTTTTAGTCATCACAAGGTTTAATGCTTCCTTTGATTGCTTTGTCAAGTTTAAACTAAACGATAAAATACTATTCCATTTGAGATAAAAAGCGTTTAATACATTTTTGATGGATTGACAAATGTTGGTGGGCTGCTGCACTCGGTAGCATGTAATGATGATTAGTAAATCATCCTTCAACCTATATTAAATTCAACAACCAAAGCATCGGGTTTCGTCAATTTGTTATGTCTTAACAAGTAAGAGGCTTGTTAAGCCGTCGACTTGTAAGTGGGTTAGGCTGTAAAAAAAAATTAGAATTTAATTAATTTTTAGATACGCCCAAGTAAGAGTGCTCAAAATCTATTTCAATAAAATCGATCAATCCCTTCCCATCCAAAAAACTGATCCAATTTGATTGGTGTCAATTAGTTGATTGGATTTTTTTTTTTAAATCCGATATAACTGAGACCGATCCAATCCAATTTAATTTAACAAAACCATATATTTGTATATATATTTAATTACATCCTTGTTATCTTCAATTTTACGTAACAATAATTTAGGATAGTTTCAACATTTGTTCTAAAAAAATGTTAAACACCAAAAAATTATTTAAATTTTGGTGAAGATTGTACATATATTTTTTTAAAATTATAAATTCTGTAAAAAAAGTGTAAAAATCAATATATATATAAATTTAAAATCAATCTGTACAATCTTCAATAGTAGAATATGTATTTTTAGGATACACGATAAGACAATTTTAGTAGTTTCAACATTTGTTCTAAAAAAATGTTAAACACCAAAAAATTATTTAAATTTTGGTGAAGATTGTACATATATTTTTTTGAAATTATAAATTCTGTAAAAAAAGTGTAAAAATCATTATATATATAAATTTAAAATCAATCTGTACAATCTTCAATAGTAGAATATGTATTTTTAGGACACACGATAAGACAATTTTAGTACTTATATATGTAATTATGAATCATTGTTGAATGAGATTATATTAAATTAGATTATAATATATTTGAAGTTACATTTAAGGAGATTAGATTTTATTTTTTATGTATCAGAATTACTGATTGGATGACATTTAAGCTTGGAACAAATTGGATTAAAAATTTCTTAATTTATAATTAGTTAGTTTTCAAATATCTCAAAGAAAGAGTGCTCAAAATCTAATCCAATTTAATCCATCAACGCCTAACTCCAGCCCAAGTTATTAAATTAATTTTTTAATTGAATTTTGGTATTCACCTTCAATATATTTTATTTTATCTAAACAAAAGTAATCTTTTAACATAATTTTTTTATACAAATTTACGATAATAATTAAATTTAATGGTTAAGATTAAAAATAAAAAAATTATATTTAATACTACTACCTTATTAATATTTAATGATTAAGATTAAAAGTAAAAAAATTATATTTAATACTATAAACTTATTGATCATCTAAATTATTATATTTTATAGATCAATAATTATAAATATAAATTTGTATAAAATTTTAAATAAAAAATTTGGTGTTATGGCATTGTTGTTAAAAATATTTTTAACTGGTAATCCGTAATCCAAAAAAGTTTTTACCAAAACATTGTTGACTGTTGAAATAAAGCGAGGTCGTTTAGCTATATAACAAGTTGAGGGTCGAGGGGTTGTCGTATCAATGTTTCGTTCGAAGACTTACAGAGGAAAAGCAGCGGCCTTTAACATTATATTACCGCCCTTTTCCTCTCTTCAATTCCTGTTTCTCTCTAACCCTTTAACGCTCTTCCTTAGTTCGTCTTTCTTTTAATTTTCATATATATTTTTTTGGCTTGCTGTTTGGTTCTTGCGGGTGGGTGCAGATTTGAAGGAACGATACCCAGATGGGAAAATCATCTTCTTCTTCTCTTAAGAAGAAAAGATCCAAACTTTCTTCTTCTCAGGTACTCACTTTACGATTGTTTACTTGTTTTGTGGTTAAGTTGATATAGGCTTTGAAGATTGTGTTTTCTAATTTGTTTTAAAGAATGTGAGAAAGATTTTAAGTTTTTCTAATCTAAGCAATTCAGTTAGGTATTGTTTGGTTTGCTGAAAGAGATAAAATTCTTTAACTTTTCTGGAAGCACGGTTACTGCTTTATGTATTAAGTTATTTATTTATTTGTATGAATGCATATTAATTTTTTTTTTTGATAATCTTCTTGGTTTTATTGATTTC
Organism: Boswellia sacra; assembly: GCA_013180625.2. Taxonomy (NCBI): domain Eukaryota; kingdom Viridiplantae; phylum Streptophyta; class Magnoliopsida; order Sapindales; family Burseraceae; genus Boswellia; species Boswellia sacra. Next base: position 70,118 of record SNVD02001216.1, on the reverse strand, counting down.
GTAATTTTAATCCATATTGCTGTATGCATACGCATGTCTATGGGATGTTTAGGCTCGAATTAACAAAAGAAGTAAAAGTAGGTCCAAGAGGAGTTCTAAATTGAAAAAGCTTCGGCGGCGTCGTGATGATTCCCTTTCATATTCAAGTGGTAGTGATGACTCAAGGAACTCGGTGTCTGTTTCATCTTCTACTTCTGAAGATGACATAAGAGGTAGGAGGTCTCGGTCTAGATCGCGTAAAGACGTGAAGGGCAGTAAAAGGAGGGCTCGAAGACAGTCCTCTAGTTATGAAAGCTCTGAGGACTCTCATCATTTTAAAAGACGAAAGAAGTCAAGGAGAAGTGAGGATTCTCGGGTTAGGAAGAAAACCCTTCAAAGGAAGAAAAAGAAGGAGAAGAAGAAGAAGTTGTTGAAGAGAGAGGTGAGTGTTAGTTCCACAAGTCGTGGGTCATGGAGTTGCTCAACTTGTCGGGGTGTTAGTAGCAGCGATGAGAGTGAAGTTGAGAAGAATAAAGGCAGTTCTGAAAGAAAGGATAAACACAAGAGATTTGAGAATGTTAAGAGTGGAAGTAGAAGAATGAGATCTAGGTCAAGGAGTTGCTCATCATGCAGTCATTATAGTGATTATGGGAATGAGGAGAAATTAACAGGTGATGTCACATCTAGGCGGCTGAGATCAGTTATTGTTGTTGCTAGAGAGAATAGTGAAGGGAGAGGGATGGATAAAGATGACTATAAAGAGGAGATGGAATGTGAATATGATCATGATGATTATCCTCCTAGCAGAAGCAATGATAGTAATGATGGGGGCAGTAAGAGGGAGTTGGTCCATAATTCACATTTCACATCAGAGGATGAAATGACTGCAGAGGCTGAAAGAGGAGAAGAAGCTGTTGTTTCTAACCTCAGAACTGGAGAAGTCACAGAAGTTGACAAGGACAGTGAGGGATATGATGGAAGTAATCCTGGCTACGATGGAGTTCTTGTAAAAGATTATGTGAAGAAAAAAGAGATTCAGGATTCCAAGGCTGTTGATAGTCCAGATGCTTATGATTTGGAATCAAAATTAAGACAAAAGGCTTTGGAAAATCTAAGGTCATTCCGAAGGGGACACCAAACAGATGGAAACGCTCCTGTCAGTAAGAAGGATCTGACTAATAGTAACGTGAAGACATTGTGCAAAACAAAGGCCGAATTGTTTCAAAATCCATCCCTTAAGGGAGTGGGCGTGAGTATGGGTCAAGTAGCTAAACAGCAAAGTATTCCTGTAGACAGTAAAGTCTCCACTGATTTCTCACAGAATGATAGAACGATTTTAGATAGTAATTATGGTGGCAAAGAATCTGGTGCTGAGCTTGATGTTACACATCTGTCTGATCGGGTGGTTCTTGCTGGGAGCCACAGTGAGAAAGATAGTGTGACTTGCAGTTCTGAGTTAAATAAACCTAGGTTGAATGTATTAGCCTCTAGGCGGGAATCATCAAATTCTTGCATGAGCAAGAAGCAAAAACCTGCTTTGCAGAAGCCTTCTCAGTCAAAGTCCATGACCGGGAACAGTGTACTTGAGAGTGTGGTAGAAAATGTGCAAACTGTGGTTCCTTTCAGTGGCAAAAGTAATGGTGAAGAGCTTAATAAGGCCTGTGGTTCTATTTCTAATGATCCTTCTTGTCCAAAATCTATGTCTGGAGTTTCTGACTCAAATAAACCAAAAGATGAAGCTAAGGAGGATTCACAGTTTGAGCAGAAGACCATGACTGTAATGCGGGGTGGAGAAATGGTAGAGGTGAGTTTTTATAATGTGTCATTGATTGCAGAAATTTCTCTCTCTAAAATATAAGCCAGTGAATGTTGCATGTAATTTTTTTGTGTTTATTTGCCAAGGTCTGATATCATATTATAACATTTGACCAGGTAAGCTACAAGGTCTACATTCCTAAGAAAGCGCCTGCTTTGTCTCGGAGGCCGCTTAGGCGGTGATGTCCTATGCATCATTTTGAAACTTTGCATTCACAAATATTATCATGCCGGATTGACCTTTTATGGGGGAATTTGAAGTTTAGAGCTTAGGAAAATTGTTATTAGAGTATATATAGATAAAAATAGGTTTATTACACTAATGATGTCTATCATGTCTGCAATGATAACCTTCATGATCTTTGTTTTAGATTTAGTATTTAATAGCCTGTTTCTTTAGTTATTTTTAATGACTAAATCCTGCTTGTTTTAGCTGCTTTTTAGTTGGTGCATGGGTGGCTTCTCCTTCTCTATAAATAAAGTATTGGAATGTCTTTTATTATTATTATTATTTTTTAAAATTTTTTGGTTTTTATTGTGAGCTGTGACATATTTTTATTGCATTTAAACACTTCGGCATACTTTCATGTTTCGCCACTAGTAAGGTTCTAAAATGGAAAGGTTGTCATAACCTCTGTTTGTGTCTCTTTGATGTTTTTGTTTTTGTGTTTGCTTGTTTTTGTTTTTTCTATTTTTAATTAGGAAGGTTATATGTCAACATAATGAAAACACAATCAAAAGAATTCAATAAGTTAAAACCACCTTTACAAAGAGTTGGGCTAGGGTTAGATAAAAGAACTTCCAATTGAAAGACCATCAACAACCTTTAAAATATATATACATATATACATAGTGTGTGTGTGTGTGTGTGTGTGAATTTGGTTTCATGAGGCCTTCTGAAATGAGGTAAAAGTTGCACCTCACAGGTTTGGACAGATTTTCCCAATGCTTCACTGCATATTAGGGGGTATCATTCTCAGTCTCTGTAGAGTTTCTTTTTGGTTTACACCATCATCCTTATCTTATCTTATCTTTTTCTTTTTCTTTTTTGTTTTTTGGTGGTTTTAGAATGGTATTTTGGGCCTGCACTTCTTCTTACATGTTCATCCTTGTTTGTGCAATTAATCATTAGAAACGGTAGTGTGCAGACAAGAAGTAAATTGATGTTTATTAACACACTTGGTCACTTGTGTACTGATCCATCTATATATACATAGCTTTTATTATTGCGGTTCTATACGCTTTTTGTAGAGTCGTTCCGGTAAGGTAATGTGAGAAATAGTTCAACTATTCAAGTCGATTTGGAAAAACATTCCAGGGAATATCTACCTGAATCCCACTAATATGTTGTTATGCTTACATTTTCCGGACTAAAATCACTGAGCCATTGCAGCGCCGGCAGGAATTAAAAACATCAAACAGGGGAAAGCTACAGCCCTATCCAAAAAATTACATAAACTGCACAACAATTTTGGATTGTCATGTTCCGTAGCATATGGACTTACAGAGCAGAAGACCACAAGCTTCACAGTAAACATTGCCCATGGCAGTCAGCAACAACAGATGCACCAATTTCCCAGCTGAGCGTGTTATATGTCTGATGATAGTTCAATAGTAATGATCTTCTCTTAGCCGCCAGCAACAATTGTTTTCTTCGTGCCACTAACGCAGGCCCAATCATCCACCTGGGACACTGATATTCCTTCCAGGAAGTTTGAATATCGATTAATGATTTGAGGAAGCTGCATAAAAGACCAGCAAGACAACAAAAAAAATCAGTTTCAACTCATTAACTACAACTTCGTCTAAAAACCATGATGGGAAAAAGCAGGTTGTCATTTCATCTTGCATTTTCTCTTGGAAAAAAAAACTACGATTTCTGATAGAATTTATTTGCTTTTAGTACAGAACTTGGACTTCGACTATTGTAGAAGTAAAATATTCTGAGAGAGCACTCTGCCAAAACCTCACTATTTAAGCCATTTTTTAATGAGATTACTGCCACCTACTTCTCGGTTCTAATATATATTATTAATCATGTTGGCTAAGAAGATACCTGCTCAGATAGGATACCAGATATGCCAACTACTGCCCCAGGCTTAGCATAAGAAACAATATCATCTGCTAATTCCATTAAAGGATTTAGAAGTATATTCGCAATAACCACATCATACTTCTTTATCTTGGAGATGGCTCCTGTTTAATAAGGGCTCTGATCATTCACAACTCCATTCGCCCTTTCATCAATTGAGGTGTCGTCAGGAACTAGGTGTAATTGCAATTTGTCAGGTCCTATGTTGTTAAGAGCAGCATTATGACTTGCAGATCTGATGGCTAGGGGATCAATATCAATTCCAACAGATAAAGCAGCACCAAACTACATTTTCAGTCAATAAATTAGGATTCAGAGAACCAGTTGGCATTATAAGACAACTCAAATTCTAGATCATGACAGATGAAGTAAAAAAGGAAAAAGAGATGGAAACACAATATTAATACAAACTTCAACAACAAATTGAGGAAAATGGATAAAAAGTTCTCGCATATAACAGTACCTACTCAAGTTCTAGATCATGACAGATGAAGTAAAAAAGGAAAAAGAGATGGAAAAACAATATTAATACAAACTTCAACAACAAATTGGGGAAAATGGGTAAAAAGTTCTCACATATAACAGTAACCTTATATATGTGTGACACTGGCTACCAGCTAGAATAGTCACAAGCAACTTCAAACCAAGAGGTTCAACTTCTGATTAAGAATTAAAGGAGCTAGCAACATTAAGAGTTGATTACCTTAATTGCCGCAATTGCAAGAACGCCAGAACCTGTGCCATAGTCCAAGAAGAGTTCTCCTCCCTTTATCAAGCCTTGTAGCAACAATAGACACAAATTAGTAGTAGGGTGCTCCCCCGTTCCAAAAGCCAATCCAGGATTCAACACTATGTTTGTTGCTTCAGCATCCTGTTGCAAGGAAGCAAACATAAAAATAGTAATTCGGTCTGTTAATAATAGCTAAATGTTCATATTCTTTGTAGAGTTATAGTCAATAAAAGTGCAGACAAGAGTATTCCAGAAGCAACTTGGATAAGTGCATGTGTCTTAATGTCTCTGATAAGTACAGAGATACAGTACAGATTCTTCAACTGAAGTGCTATACAAATCCAACCCAAAAGCATAGATACTTTCTGGACTGATCAACATTGATACAAAGTAATAATATCAAATGCTTAGCCAGTGTAGGACACTTAAAAGTATGATTTGGAATTCAATGCTTGAAGAAATTTAAACCTCATTAGCAATGAAGAAGGGAGTTTCCTGCATATGGTTAAGCAAAGACTGCAAGAAACAAATCTCCAAAAAGATAGTGAGAAAACATACTGGGGGAGTTCTCCACTCTGGCACAATCCATAGTCCTTCTGAAATCCTAACAGGAAGAAATGACTCCTGCAACAGATTTTAATTCTTAAACCTGGCGGCAAACAATAAATTAATTATCCATGTACTTTTCTACATATAAATTGATTGACGAATATATTATGATTTATAAACTGTCCACTTAGCTTGACAGGACAAATAATATCATAAAAAAGTCAATAAATCTCCCTCAACTTCAGCATGAACCATACTAAGATAGTGGGAGGCGAAGAAACAGTATAATCAAATGAAATAATATCACAACACTTATAAAAATACCACCATTTTGCCATTGTAAGAGAGAGAACAGGAAGAGCAAACTAACCTGAGTTTTCTTTATCCAGTCACATTGCTCAGCAATTTTAACTTCATAAGTTGGTATCTCTTTCAAACCTATGGAAGAAGCAGCCTGTGATATGCATGAATCTACATCTTGGCATTCAGGAAATATGGAATCGATGTAAATCTGTATATAATGTAATATGTCAGTTAAATTTTTAAATGACAGATTTCTTTTTCTTATTAGTTGTTTTAGCTAGTTAACTCAATTATTGTTTACCTCATGACCAAAAGAGAGAAAAATGGAAATGGACCATTTGAAGAATTTGCCCATTTATCATACATTTATGGTGGAAAAGATGAAGCGCAGCACATCATCACAGGTCTCTATATAGAGTCTCTACAACAGCATCTTTGTTATGAGATAATGAATATTAAGTATGTTTTACCCACCTAAAGGTTGAAATAATCGTAAGTCCACAGGTCAGAATTTCAAGTGTTAAAGCCACTGTTTGTCAGTCCATGCAAGAGCCTGTCAAAATTTAGTGACCATTGGCATCAAACACAACTGATGGTCATAGAAGAGTATAGAACTTGACTTCAAAATAGCCTAGTCATTTCCTTGCAGATCTACTGTGTTAGGGTAACTTTAAAACCAAGATTGGTACTTAAAAATTCAAAAGATTTTTAAGTTGCAACTGGAGGAACAATACCAAACAAACTTGCTACGATATTAAATAGTGAAACACTACAGTATTAAACAGAATGCTTTACAGTACCTAAAAACAGTAATTGCTACACTATTTGTGGAACACTGATATAGACTGCCAGTGACAGTAGTCACAAGATTAATGATTACTCCTATAGGGGCAAAACTTAAATTTTAGGCCAATGCAAATTTTTCAGATCTTGGTTGTCAATATGTTACTGCTTTTGGAAGGTTTTGTTTCTTGTTTTTTTTTTTTTTTTGTGATTTCTTGTTCACATGGTTCGCTGTTCAGTGCAGTTCATTGTTCATCAATATTGTAGCTGTTCAGCAAATTACAGTAGTACAGTGTTTAATACTGTAGCAGTTGCATTTCACTGGGTGTTATAACAAGTTATTGTTTGACATTGTTCATCCTATTACAGTTTATCAATTTTTTCGGTTTTTAATTATCTATCTTAGTTTTAGTTACGGAACAATCTGAAAACCAAGTGCAAACCCTTTTTTTATTTTTTATTTTTTGGTTGACATGGGTTTTGTACATTTCGAATATCCACAAGCGCAACACATTGCTCTTTCCACTAACATGCTATTCTGAATATAATTTGTTGCAACAATCGTTGGTTATATTACATGTATTTAGAAAAACTTTGGCTCTACTTTTCATCAATAAGAGGCATAGGCAGATCTCTCACCATTCCATATTTTGCTGTATTCACTCGATATTAATGTAAGAGCAATGCCAGACATAAAAAATTTATATACCAAGTGATGTGACATTACTTATTTTGGGTACTTATAAATATTTATTATTTTAACTTTTTTATATTCACCCACCACTCACTGTATGACGTATTATTTTATATACAAACATTGTAACTTTGTAAGTATTGCATTATTACTCTTAATGCATAAAACACACACATTGGACAAGTAAATTGGACTGAAGACTAAGAAGCTCACATTAAAGTGGCTAGTAGTCAATCTCTAAGTAGGGTATGTTACCCATTTCATTTCTTATTTCCCAATGCTCTCAACTCAATATCATTGAAATTCTAACGTTAGTCATAATCTCATCCCTTAAAACTTCAAATATGAAAGATAGAAACATGCATACAATGAATGGCATTTCAAAGTAGGCAGTAAATGAAAATTCTCAAATAATAATAAGAACAATAAATAACTAAATTTTAGCGGCTGAACCTCGTCAGAACTCTCACATCCATCTTCTTCTTCATCCACGCTCGTAGAACTAGCACCAAAACATAACAAAGCATCTGAAAGCTCATCCTGGAACCACACAGAAACACAATTTCAGTTAGATTGTTGTCCCTCCAGCAATGTATCGTAACCCAAGTTTTGTAACAACTAAAAAACTTAGAAATGAAGGAAGAAGAAGAGGAGGAAACCCACAGTGACATGTTTTTGACAGCGAATGCGAACTAAAAGAAAAGGAGGGGTGAAAAACTCTGTGGAGGGCAGTGAAGCGTCATAACAAGAAGAAGAAATGGAGGACTTTTTGAAGAATGAAGCTGGTGTAGCAGCAGCAGAGTGGTTTCTGGGTTTGCAGTTGGTCAAGGAGAGAGCAGAGAGGAAAGTGAGCCGAGACGCAAATTGTGATGGTTGAGTGACGTAGCGTGATAATTTGTTTGGAAGATGTTTGAAGAAATGAACGAGAGACATCGCTGCTCTGCTCTGCTCCGCTCTTATCAAACTAAAGCAGTTTTAAGAGTTTGTCTGTAGTAACACAACACAGCCACTTCAGTTCAGGCAGTTATCCAAATTTTACGAATTTAGATACTTGAAATTTAGGAAATATTACAAATATTTCAAAGAAAAGAAAATATTCATAAATAATTGGTATGGTTTTAATATTATTATTTCTCATGTTACAATACTGGTTTAGTTGGGGAAAACGAAAATGTCATAATTTATGAAATCTGTTATTCAATTCTCCTATCTCCAAGTTTCCTAAAATTAAGAGCATATAAAAGAAGAAAATAAGTTAAAATTCTCCAATTTAAGTGATATATATCATATGTGCATTAAACCAATCACAAAAATACAAGGGTTTTCTTTTTGATGTTGTGTTTTCTTAGAGCTGAAAAACATGCGTCTATTACTATAGTATCCCTAATAGCAGTTGCTGAAAAACATGTGCAGGATTTGAGTAAACAAGAGGATACGAAATATCTACTTTGCCCCTGTTAAAATGAAATTAATGCCCCTGCCTAAAAGCTTATTTATATGATAATTTTACCCCTCGTCAGTTTAAAAATTTATCATAGCTGTTACAAATTAGTCGTTGCCTCTTTATATCCCTGCTCATGCAAGACATGAATGTCTATGCTATAAATTCATGAAACTCATCCCCTAAATTCATTTGCATTCTACTCCGCCCACTCACTATTGCATTTCCAAACCTACAACTCATTCAATCTCACAACAACATTTATCTCGAATTGTAGTTCTATAACTCTTTCAATCTCAAAACAAAACAACATTTATGTGAAACAGCAACAACAACACATCAAATAGCAATAGCCATTGCAATGAGTCAGTCATCCTCAAGTTATGCAAGGGCCAGTAGCAACACATCAAGTTGTAAAAATGAGAGAAGTAAAATGATCAATGGGCACACAATCAAATTCAAGAATAGAAGATGCAAGTGTGATGCAAAGGCAGCAGTTATGATATCTGAATCTTTCAAAAATCCTGGTAAGCTATATTTTGTATTCAAAACTGGAACATGTAACTTCTGCAGGTGGTAAGAGCCTGACAATGATAAAATAACTTTGACTGAAGACTGGTATCATGTTCATGGCCACGAAATGGATGGTAGTGACCCTATTATCAGAGATATGCAACATGATTTGAAGCAATTGCTCAACAGCAATGAGATGGTCATACAAATGAATAAGGAAATGAAAAAGATTGTGATGTTGTCGAAGTGTTCATTTGCCTAATGTGTTTACTTGCATGCCTTGTCAAGTTAATATAAGGCAATTATTGTTGAAGTTTCCAGTGTATTTTTTCCTAAGGTGTTTACTTGCATGCCTTGTAATGTAATGATAAGCAATATATGTGGAACAAAATGCAATATGAAATTATGTGTTAGTGATATACACATAAGCAAACTGTAATTGTACAAAAGCAGAAAACCTTATTGCCATTCTCAAAAGAAGTACAAGTACAAGCTTAGCAAACCTGTTAACAGTTTTTGGTTCTAAATATTATGTCATATGTGTACAATGCTTTGGTGCCATATGTGGCATAACAATATTTTCAAAATAATGATATGACTATGCCCTAACTTACAACACACTGGACATAGAGGACTGTTCTAGCTCATTTACAAAATAAATAGCAACCAAACCCTTACCATACAAATTAACAAAAAAATGGAAGGTTGCACCACACTCTCAAGAGAACTTAGCTTGAACTTCAATGGTTGTCAATGATTGTCTTTGTCTGAACCACCTTATGACTGTAAATAAAAAGATGAATAAGTAAGAATTACAGAAAACTTATACAAAATTTTTGACTTCTATGGGCATAAAAGTTACCTCTTCCTTTACCTCTCCCTCTTCTGGATGTGCTTGACCCCATTGATTGTTGTGAGGATAGAGGAGTTGTAAATCCATGACTTTGTGATGCTTCAGACAATGGTGGAGGGGTCTGAGTTACATGTGCAAGTTGTTGTGAAAGTTGGGATGATGATAATGCTAGGGGCTGCTGGGCTTGCTGAGATGATCTGAGGGGTAGCTGGGCTTGCTGAGATGACCTTGAGGGTTGTTGGGATGAGGAAGCTAAACCTTACTGAGATGAAGGTTGCTATGAAAGTTGGGATGATGATGATGCTAGGGGTTGCTGGGCTTGCTAAGATGATCTGGAGGGCAGCTGGGCTTGCTGAGATAACCTTGAGGGTTGTTGGGATGAGGAAGCTAAAGCTTGTTGAGATGAGGAGGTTCGAGCCTTAAACATTATCAAGTTATTAAAAGAAGTAGTTAGCAAAATGGATAGAATGTAAAGTGAATTAAAGGAAAAATTTTAATGTAAGCAACAGAGTTTATAACCTTTTTCTTTTTTGGCTGTGGGGCAGACTTACAACTCCTTTTATTATGGTTGTAGCCACTACAATTTGTGCACCTCATTGTAAACAAAGGAAGGCTTGATGGGTTCATCCGTTGCCCTCCTCCTTGCTTTCTTTGGCTTGCCCGCTTTGGTTCTGATCTTGGGAGCCTCCAAGTTATTGCTAGCCACCTTTAGCCATTTACTTTGATCTGGAATTGGCCTTATGTAGAGGTTGTATGATACTATATACCTATCCTTTGACAATATCTTATCTACAAATTGATGTACATCAATTCTTCTCTCATTTGCAGCAGCAATTGCATGTGTACAAGGGATTCCAGATATTTCAAATAGTCCACATGAGCAAAATCTCTCATTTTACCTCACAATATACACCCTCCCTATGTTAACCACTTCAAATTCGAAATCTCCACACCACATCACCTCTATCACTCTACTCGATTTCCCATTCTCACTAACAATGGTTCTGCTCTTGGGACCCACATCGCCATGCCACCTCATACATTCTCTAAACCTGTTAACTAAATTAAAAAATGAACAAAATAATGAAAATGACATAAAATGTCAAAGTATTAAGAAAACAGTGTACACTATTGGAAACAGCTATTGGAATAAAAAAGTTACTTACTTTTTCTGCATCATCTTCATTATCTTCCTTCTGATGTCCTCTAACATGCTCAGGTAAGTTTGACTTCTATGTCTATTGATCTAGGAGTTGAATGACTCTGTAATGTTGTTTGTAACATGGTCAACTTCGAACCTTTCGTCAAACGCATGTCTACTCCAACCGGTGATAGGAATATTTGACAAATAGTCAAAAGCACCTGGGTCTACATCTTTGATTTCCTCCATGGCAGTTTTAAAGTCAGGGATATTGGCTGCCTTGCATGCCCTCCAAAATAATACTTGCAAACCTAGTCCATTGTGTAATTTCTTGAAATTATCATACAAGTGTTTACCATAAAACCTGGCCATTGTTAATTTAAAGCATTAAGAATACCTTTTTGCCTATCACTCATGAAAGTCATAGGTAGTTCTCACCCATCAACCCTCTTATGTGTTCTCCTAATAATTGAAGAAACCAATTCCAAGTTGATGTACACTCCACCTTACAAACTCCTAATGCTAGAGGGAATATACCATTGTTGGCATCAATTGACACAGTAGCTAAAAGCACCTTTCCTAGTGGACCCTTCAGGTGACACCCATCTACACCAATAAAAGGCCTATAACTTTCAACAAACCCTTTTCTCTGAGCAGGAAAACTAATAAAAAAGCCCTGAAATTTTGGTGAAGCAGATATCATTTCAGCATCTGTCCTCACATAAGCAGTAGACCCTGGGTTTGTAAGCTGGACAATATTTGCATATTTATGTAATAAATTAAGGCTTTTCTGATGGTGTTCACCTATGATTTGAAGAGCATGCATTCTAGCCCTATACGGTTTCTGTTTTGAAGGTTCAAGGCCAAATCTTCTCTTTAAATCTTTCTCTAAACAGTCTACACCTAAGTTTGGATTTTCCTGAAATGATCCTCATATTTTTTAGCAATCCAAGTATAGGTGTACTCAGGGGTGTTAGGTACCATTGAGCATTTATGTTCAGGATAATAGGCCTTGATTTAGAATGTTACAAGGTCCTGAGTTTTGGAGGCATGAATCCTCCAAGGGCATTTTGGTGTAGCACACTTACAAGTAACTCTATCCCTCTCATTTTTCACTCTTTTAAGTTTTATACCATTCCTAATTGAGTACTCTCTTAGTACTTGTCAAAAATGGTTCAAATTATGAAAAGTTTGCCCCACCCTCAATATAATCTCACCATCTAAGCCCTCAGTAAATAAATTTTGCCTGTGTACCCTTGCCATTCTAGCACTACCTACTTCTTCTTCATTTGAACCATTAACTAGTTTTTGAAAATTCTCACCATCACTTTGGTAATATGAGCTATCATCAGCTGACTCCTCTTCACCACTACTCCCACTATCACTGTCTACCCCTACATCATCATGCTGAGACTCTACACTATCTTTTGGCCTATAATCTGCATCAGAGTTAGTATCTATGTCATACTCACTATGGCTTATTGACTGTCCTACTGACCCTTCACTCATATTTTCATTTGGATTAATGTTAGACAACTCAGTTTCACCTACATTAGGCACTTCAGGTTCTATAGGATGAGTCTCTACATTGGTTTCTAAGTTGGACAATTGATTTTCATGCTCATTAACTTCTTTCTCACATGCAGTAGGTAACTCACTAGATGATGGTTCTACAAAATCATTTTTTACTGAGTTAGGCAACTCAGTTTCAACCTCACTAACTCTTTCAAGCCCTGCAGGAGATAAATCACCACTTGTTGGTTCATTTACTGGATTTTTTTTTTTAAAAGTTTAGGCTCTCAATTTCTATCTCATTAACTTCTTTTTGAACTATATCAGGTAACATGGGTGAAGTTGGTACAGCTGCTTTAGCATTTTTTTCAAGGTTAGGCAACTCAGTTTCATTCTCACTTTCTGAATTTATTACTACACCTGGCAACTCTATCTGTGGTGGCTCATTTCCTCCTAATTAAGTCATTGGGTAACATCTTTGGTCAATATTGTGGGTAATAATCCCAACTGTGAATTTTAATTCAGTCATACCATTAATTTCATATATATGTAACAACTGCAAGAACTTAGAGTCATTGTCAATGAGATATTTCTGTCCATTCCATGGTAAACTGACAAAGAAATTGACATCTGTATGATCTATAATCTCTAATTTACAAAGATGCAAAGCAACTTGAAACAACCCTATTAAACTAACTCTGTTAAGGTCTACATATCCTATTGGATACTCACTATCCAAATATTCCAAAATTAAGAAAAAAATAGCCATCTAATAACCAAATGCATCATCAGGTATTAGGATACACAAGGAAAAAAAGTACTAAAAAAAATTTAGACGACTATAACAAAAGGGTAGTAAACAACAAAGGCAGGAACCATGCACTACTATAGTTAATAGAAGAAATATTGCATGCACCATCAGATATTGACATGTACGAGGTACATAATAAAAACCACAGAGAAAAATACTTACAAAACTAACAGAAATATAATAAACATTGAATGAAGAACCCATGCACACGAGTTTCACTCAAAAATATTGCATGCATGTCAATATAATAGTTCATACAACCAACTTGTCACATAAATTACTCATTTTTCCTATCAATTTGAAATTCCCCCAAATTTCCATAAAATCTAGGGTTTCAACAATTTTCAAAAATAAAAAACCAGTTTAGACGATAGAGTTCTGTAACAATAAAACACTTAAAATCATTCAAAAGTCATAAAAAATTCAAATGTTATTGACACTACGACAAACCCAAATGACCCAAACACTTCTTACTGTCCATGCAATTGAACAAAAGCTGAGTTTAATGTAAGGAGATCATTACCCGTTACTCACTACAGCTTCAACAAAATCCTTGTGGTCTGAGTCGATGATGTCTTCAGTGAGGTGATGCACAATAAGCTCAAGGGTCGCGCCAAGTCAAAGACGATGACATGCTACTGTGAGGACAATAACTTGATTCCAGAGAAAGTGTAAAATATTTTATTCGTTGACTACTCACTTATATATCTAAGACTTTTTTGTGAAAAGACCGTTATAACCCTTTTATTTCAAGTTATTTACGGGTTTTTAACGAATAAGTAGTTAATAATGATTTTTTATAAGTATAAGAGTATTTAATGATAAAAAGTGTCTAACTTTGGGGAAATGTAGGAGTGGTATGTGATATTTGCCCGTTATTAATATAATAATAATAATGTAAAAAACATAAAAAGAAACCAAAACAGTTATGGGATAACTGGTGGGTGTTGTAGAAGTTGAAAGTTGATGGGAAGAGTTTTCAGCGCCAACCCATTATCCCTAAGCGTGCCGGACGTTGTATTCGAGTCATGGCTACGTGACTCTGGCTACCTCGAAGTTCTTGACAACAGCTCCTCCTCTGCCACTTCAACCACCACTTCCGCCACCGCAACCACCACCCCTACTGGCGCTATTACTCATGGACTTTTCCACAATTTGTGGACCCTTTTTTCTCTCCTCACTATCAACCCTTTCTCCAGGCTCACCACCCAGGATTTCTCCGCCAAAACTCCTTCTTGGACTCGCGAATTCCTCGGCTTTGCTGGCTCTTACTCCTTTCCCTCTTCGCCCCAGACGCTCAAGTTGAGGGTTCATGAGAACGTTAAACGTTACGCCAGAAATTATGCTTCTTTATTCATCCTCTTCTTTGCTTGTTCTTTGTAAGTGCTCTCTTTATTTTTGTTTGTTTAGATGTAGATTGTGATTTGGAGTTAGACTTTGTGTGCTTATATTTTGTGGGTATTGGACAAAGAGCTAAAGCATTGGAATTTTAGGTCAAGTTCCCTTTTTTTTGGGTGTTCTGGGTCTTGGAATGTGGAGATTGGGAGATTTATGATTCTGGGTGTGACTAGTTTTAGAGATTTTGGGAGATTTTATATGCGATAGAATTGCATGCTTGATGATAATTATAGGTAAAGAATTTGTCTTTGTGAATGCTTCAGCTTAAATGATTGAGAACCTTTTTCATTTAATTGGAGGAAGGAGTTTTAAGATTGGGAGATCATATGAATCCTGAAGCCTTCAATCAGACTGCAGAAGTGTAGAGTTTAAGGAATTAATCCATAAAGCTAACTGTTTTTCATTTTAGCTTTGAGTGATAGAGATAGTAATTTGTAACCTTGGCATTATGTGTGGTTTTCTTTATGTGATTTTTCTTTGTTCTCTTTGCTGACTCGTGCTTTGGCTTTTTTTTTTTTGGTTACAGGTACCAGATGCCACTTGCTCTTGTTGGGTTGATATCAAGTTTGGTAATTTGGGATTTGTTCAAGTTCTGTAGTGATAAATGGAAGTTTGATCAATATCCTGTCCTTCGCCAGGTTCTGGTTCGCATTGCACAGTGTGGTAAGTTTCTCATATCTTCTTTTTCTTTGAATCACATATGACAGTCTTCCATAGGGGGAATCAGTTTTGGTCTTCAGTTCATCACCGTCTATCAATGGTGTAGGGAAAGAATTATAGTTCTTCGACTTAGTACTTGTTGGAAGACATCCTATCTGGCTTGCATTTAATAGGAGGAAAATATTGCACTTAGGGGTAACAGACACTATAGCAGCTGACAAAGAGTTCAAGTGTTGAAGTTGATGATATTTACTGGCGAGAATAAGCATTTTGTTTTGATTCATTTGACGTTTCCTTAGAAGTTCTGACAATGAAATTCTAGTCATTATATGGTGGATTACAGTTTATGATACATGGAGCCGTGCCCTTTAATATGTGGTAGAAATATAAGATAAATATTATCTAAAGGTTCTGCATTTACGGCAGTATTATTCTTTTGATTAGTTATCTGCTGAGATGCAATTGTCATACTGCAACACCTTTCTTGATTAGCTTTTTTCTCAATGAATCTGGCTTTCATCTGCATATAAGACACCATGAAATCTCGTGGATGCCAGAAGTAGGATAATTTTTTCATTCAACTCTAATTTGCCTTTTCCCTTTCAGCCATCAACCTTTCCAATGAAGTATAGGAACATCATTGTTTTGTGATTGAAATGATTGAAAAAGATTTTAGGATTTCACAGTACTAATTGCCTCTTTAACTTTTGCAGCTACAGTTGTTATTTTGGTATGTTTGAATGTTCAGATGGCTCTCTTCTGTGCACTTAGTGTCAGCTACGCAGGTAACTATTAGATATTCTGGGTTAATTTTTCTGGACGTCCATGTATTTTCTTCCCTCGTGGGTTGATATCTTTGTATTGCCTTGCCATGTAGTTATGCTTTTGCATGCTGCGTTCCGGAAGCTCGCTCCCCAAAAGCAACCTTCTCGGCGCAGGTAGAAAATATTTGGTGATGATAAACAGTTAAATTTTGCTGCAAGAGGTAGCAGTTTTGGTCGTTCTGATTGCAGTATGGTATATTGTTAAAAGAGGATGACACTTTTGTTGGGATCATTCCATTATATTTCTAGTCCTGGTGTGCTAGGAACCGTAATACGGCTGTTATTATAATTATAAATATTCTTGTTTGTTTTTCAATATAATTATATGTATGATGAAATATTTTAAATATATAGATGATATATTCTTGCCCCACCAATTACTTTCCAGGTTTCTTCCAACCCTTAAGCAATTTCATCTGGGATATATTTAATATTTGGTAATACGGAGATAGAGTAAAACAGACCGCACAAAAAGATAAAATAGAATCGTTCACTAAGTTGTAGCAAAATGAGAATTCTTGATTGATAAAAATCAATGTTA
This sequence comes from Boswellia sacra, assembly GCA_013180625.2. Taxonomy (NCBI): domain Eukaryota; kingdom Viridiplantae; phylum Streptophyta; class Magnoliopsida; order Sapindales; family Burseraceae; genus Boswellia; species Boswellia sacra. The sequence goes on along the minus strand of SNVD02001216.1, from coordinate 53,479 downwards.
GTGAAAATTACATTGCCAATAATAGCAAAACTTAATTAATTATACACCATTATACACCATTGCTGCAACTGCAAAACAAAAATTTTAAATAGAAAAATAATTATGGTGTATAATAAATACACAATTTCTTACAATGTTATGTACATCAAATCAGAATAAATGCAGAAACAGAAAACACACTACAAAACAAAGATGTAACGGCTGCCCCAACCTCTTCTTTTCAAGTTGGATTGAGATCCCTTGAAACTTGCCCTTGCCATCTGCATCGCAAACTAGCCTATTTATACGCCGGCATATTTTGTTTGGAATAATCTTTCTTGAATGAAATACGGTAAACGGAAAATACCTTGAGAGCAGAAACCTCGCAAGTGGACTTAAATTAGCATTAGAGGGGAGTTCCTTGCTCTGTTGCCTTTTCCTGTTATCAGCCTCTGCATGTGCATTTTGCAGTGCTTCAGAAGCTGCTTTTGTCTTAGCAAAGAGACGTGCTGCCAACTCCTGGAGATCTTTCATTGAGGACTCCTTCGAACTGCATAGATTTACTTCATCTTGAGTTTTTATCACACATGATCCAGCAACCATTTTTTTAAAATAAAGAGGAACCACATTTCAAAAGAAGAGACGTGAAAAGAGGGGGAAAGAAAAAGGGAAAAGTTAGTCTTTTCAAGATTTTTTCTTTGTCGAAGATTTGTAAGAAAGAATGTTTTAAACCTTGCTAATTGCTGAAGCATCCGTCGGACAAGAACTTCACAGGAACCTGGCTTCCTACGTTCCATATTTAAGAGTGAATTTATAACCTGGTGCACAGCTGGTCCTTCTGCATCATTAGCAACTGCCTACAAATACCATACTGACAAACTATAAGAGGCAAAGGCAAGCCGATGTGATCATGTCATATAGGTCAGTTATTGAAAACACAAACATGAGCCTTATACATAGCATGTGCTTTAGAAGTGAAGAATCAACTACAAGATGCCACTCAAGTGATCAATGAGCACAAACTATGTCCCACATAATCAGAATCTGCATATTCCACCTGCCCTTGATGGCTCAAGGCTTTTACCATTGTACCAAACAAAAGCCTTGACGTACTAAACTAAATGACACAAGATTAATGAGCTGTTACGCAAGCATGGGAAATAGGAGGTTAGTGCATGATAAGTAGGATGTGGAAGCAGTCCTAAACTTTTTTTGTCTAAAATTTATCAAGTCATATTTTCACTTCCCCACATTATGACAGAAATCAATCCTTTTCCATTTACATAACTTTAATCTAATTTGACTGCAATCTACACCACATATGGATTCTTTGTAAGAAAAGAATCATAATTGCACCATTCAATTCAGCATCCAAAAAGAGAGCTCTACAGAGCCACAATGAATTATTGCAGGTTATGCCTATCAAACTAATTAGAGTTGTACCACCATTCTGGGTTCTCACCTCTTTTAAAGAAGGGATAAGCAAAAATGACAGTGTTGCAGATGATGATGTTATTTTTGCACTTTCCTCATCATCACTTGCTTGGCGTGATCTTGGAAATACCCTTGGGGCATCATAGTAATCTCGAGAATCCCTGAGTAAAATTGTCTTTTAGAAATAAGAATAATCAAACCATGTCCCATTCCTCAAAGGAAAACTAGCAAAAGTCAGCTCTTAATGTACCTGGAAGAATTAGAGCTGCCCGATAATTGCTCTCTTCGATAATCGTGCCCATCATTGTTGCTTTTGCCCAGGCCCAATCTGTCTCTAGCATTACCTTTCCTAAATCCACTTTGCATTGCAGCTTTTGCCTGTAAACAGTATCAAATAGAAGCATTCAATGATAAAAACATTCAATTAAAAGTGTGGGTATATATAGAGTGAGAGAGAGAACGTAATTCAACAAGAAATTTAAGGGCAGTGCCCAAGTAAAACACCTGAGAATAGCTGAGTAGGGATACCCAGAGAAAGAGGGCAACATGCTTTAAAGAGGTGAAACTGAAAAGTAATAAGAATAATTCAGGAATTATTTCCAAATCCATTTGTTGTTTTACAAACCCAAACTCTGGTTTAAAATTTTTTTAAGAAAAAAAGTCCAGATGGTATTTGAATAAAACAATTGAAAAACACAAAATTCATTTTCCAAAAAGAGTAAAACTCAGAAATGTTAAACTGTAAATTGATTAAGGATACTTCCAGCATTCCCAAACGAGGAATTGGAAAAGAAACACAGAAATCTTTTACTTTCTCTCAAATAATAAACATGATACACATTTCCATTGTTTCTATTCCTATAAAATTGTTTCTGAAATTTGCTCTGAATACGTTTTCCTTTTAAAGCTCAAAATTCAACTTCTAGTTATATTTCCCAGTACAAGTTTTCATAAACAATTTGGAAAAAACTATACCAAACTGTAAGTAATCATTGGATCATCTGCAATAGACTGAATACAAGAGAAATTTGAGTATAATTTGCTGCTTCTTGTAGAAATTCCAAACATTACCCACAACATTGCCTCATCAAAATTCAAAAATAATGAAAGAAAAAGAACAACCTCAGCAAGGTTTGTTGCACTGTCTTCAGGTGAGGCACTTGAAGTTCTCTCCTGAATTCCTAGTCTGGATTTTGGAGTGCGAGCAGAATCAGAATCATCATGTTGACCACGATAAACAACTGTTCCACTCGTAGAAGCATCTTCAACAGAAGTATATGTGCCACTAGACTACAGAACACATGGTATTGTAATTACGTGAATGGCTAAGATAAAATAAGTAAGACAAAAACTTCATTCAGTTAATAGTCTCATAAAAAACAGAACAGAATTGTACCAGTATATTTCGATCACGGAACAGACCAGACGATGGAGACTTTCTTGGACTTCGTATCAAAACAGTTCCTGACCCGCTCACAGACGACTCATCCTGAAAATTAAGCACTTCCAACAACTTTAGTGGATAGAAAAACACAGAAATTTCGGGTATTACTCCTTGCATTCACAAAATTGTGTTTTTTCATTAAAAAAGACCCAAAAAAAAAAATATTCACAACAACAACAACAAACAGATTACATTTTTCTACTACAACGCCTATTGATGATAATTCTATGTGGACAATTTCTGAAGCAATTCAGTCTTTAATGCCCCAGGAATCATCTTATTCAGTTGTTTTAACTTGATCCATAAAATTAGTAATACCACAGAAAACTAAAGTTAACAAAAATGGTGAAAGATCAAGCTAAGATTCCCCATGGTAAAATTAGAGAGTGCTGAACCCTTAATGGAAACTACATGGATTGCATGACTAAATGGCAGGCATGCAAATAAATGGCAGGCATGCAAATGGTTGGGCAGTATGCATCAAACATAATGCTAACTCCCACTTCTTATAAAATCACCTTAACAACTAGCAATCATACAGATGTTAGATGACATCCCAAAAATTGCTCACAGATGTCTAGTCCTAGTGACCTTGGAACCATTAAACCAAACCTGAATGGTTAAAGCCTTTGGTCTCAACCGAGCGATCGAGGGTTCAACTCCTCCTGAGTCACCTAGTTTAGACGGTGTACCCACAAGCTTTCTATCTAACAAGATTGAAGAATCTGACAATAGTTCCTAATATCGAATTTTATGAATTCCCAAGAAAAGTATAAAATTCTTGGGTACCAAAGAGAAAAAAAAAAAATACAACCCACCAAAAAACAACGGGACCTTTGCTTCATAAAGAATGACTTACATCTTCATAGTTATCATCCTCGTCATCATGATATAAATCTCCAGCATCTTTCATGAAAGAAAGTTCCAACGATTCATTAACTGCACGTCCAGATGCAGACAATCCTTGATTATCACTATCTGGGGTTCTCCTTTGGGTAGCCTGATTATATGAAAGTTCTGGTTTCCTTTCTCTGACCTGAGGTGGTCTTACACTTCTAACTGTCCCCGTACCATGTGATCCACTAATACTGAAGTCCCATCCAGCGTTTTTTGTGGTCTGCCCCTGAGTACTGCAGAGACAAGAAATTAATCAACAACAATGATAAAATCAAACCAGTAGCAGTCAACAGGTTCAACTGACCTGGCTCGAATGGTATCATCACTTCTCACATCTCTTGCCACCTTCACAGTTCCAGATGCCTCTCCTACCCCTCTGATACCATTCATCTGTGTACCTGAATCTTCCTTTACTTGGTACTTTGGCCGCTCTCTATCAAAAGAGAAAACCAAGCCATAAACTCTATGCTCACCATTGTAACAAACACTGTGCCAGTTTAGAATTTTCCTTGTCACAAAATATACTGCATTTGCATATCAAAAAATGTTTCTGAATTAATGCCTTAGCAGTGCATTTTAAGTTCATTGGACATCACATATAATGTGAGAGCCAGACTTCCATTAGCATTTTCACTCCATAGACGCACCTTAATATAATAAAATCCAGAGACTACAACATTCTTAATAAAACACAAAACACACAAAAAGAAAAACAGAAAAAAAAAATCTAGACTACAACAATATTAATAGAATTATATCAACATATGTTACCTTATTCTCTCTTGAAGCCTCGGACTCTTCCTTGCATTTCTAATAAAACGATGCTTGAGAAGTTCCTTAGCACTTGGCCTCTGAGATTAAAGCAAAGAAGAATTGACAAAAACACAATAAAGGATATTGAATCAAAAAAGAATTAAAGCTCATGAACGACGATAATGTTAACACTTCATCCAAAACAGATCAAAATAGAAAGTTAATATACGAGGCAGAATTCCTCCACAGTCTAACTTTATGACAAAAGGCTTCAACGAAAAGAAAATTAGAGAAAAATATCAATGATAACTCAAAACTGTTATCACATGTCCATTGTCCAACCAGAATATTAAATGACAATGTAAATGTAAATGGTAGCAAAATAGAGCACAAAATTGCTTGCCTCAGCAGGTACTTTCTTCAAGCACAAAGAAACAAACTCTTTCATAGGGCGAGAAAAATGCTCATCCAACTGCACAAAGCAAATAAACAGTAAAAAATCTTCTGTAGCAAATGAATAATCAATTCAACGAGCAGCTTATGGTTGTGACAATATATAATGATTTTAGAACCTGTGGTGGATTTTCTCGAGGAATGATAAAAAGAACTCTCATTGGGTGAAGATCTGAAAGTGGAGGCTCTCCTTTTGCCATCTCAATCACAGTGATCCCAAGAGACCATATATCCGCCTGCATGAAACGAAGAATCCATTGTCACAATGTTCAGAACCCAAAGGCTCTGACAAGATGAGTGATTGAGGGTGAAAAAAGAAACACAGAGAGAGAAAGGGGTTGTGCCTGATAGAAGCAAGACTTCATGAAGTCAAAAAAGAAATCTTCCTAAGTAGTACTTCAAAGAAATACCTTCTCATTGTACCCTTCTGAATTTTGAATCACTTCTGGAGCCATCCAAAATGGGGTTCCTACAAATGTCTGTTGAAATCAAATAGATTAGTTCATAGCTGACCAAATGTTAAATCACACCATTAGACATTGCTTGCATGTCATAAGAAAGAAATATATAGATTTACAAACAAAGAATACAATGAAGACATAAGCAAGTATCTCCAAGCTGTTCATAGGCAGACCCAGATGGCAACAAAAACCCAGAAAGCTAAGCAAAGTGCTATGCAGCTATAATCATAAAGTCCTAATGCTACTAAGAAGAAGAGAATATTTGGTTTGTTCTTAAAATGTTTTAAAATAAAAAGAAGTAAATAAAAAGTGAAGGCATATTCTTCTAAATGGGTTGCACCTATTACAACTTGTAGAAATTCTACATTTAATAATCTGATTTTTAGGAATAAGTATTCTGATTTTTAGGAATCAATGTTATGATTTTTAGGAATTAATGTTCTGATTTTTAGGAATTAATTTTCTGATTTTCAGGAATTAATTAGCTGAAATAAACAGATTTAGTCAATGACTAAATCTGGTTGATTAGCTGTCTTTATTATATATCCCTTGATCAAAGGGATTATTATTTTCTTTCCTTATTTATGGGAGATTTTCTCCTATAAATTTCCTTGTTCCTTGTACTGGAAATTCATTCAGAAATAAAGTTAATACATTTTCTTTTCCCTAATTATCTTTATGGTATCAGAGCGGGAAATCTGATTTCTTCTCCCAAAAATGGTGAAATATGGGGCTGCCATGACAGGAGATAATCCTGAATCTCCAACTTCCGGCCAGTCCCATGAGACACCTCACTCTTTCTCCACCACTCTTTCCGGTGGTGATCTTTCTTCTCTTCATATCACAGCCCACAAGTTGGATGGAAAAAACTATCTACAGTGGGCACAATCTGTCAAAATTGTTATCTGCGGTCGGGGCAAACTTGGTTACATCACAGGTGAGCTTGCTGCTCCCTCCCCAAATAGTCCCATCTACAATACTTGGATGGCTGAAAATTCTATTGTTCTCGCATGGCTTATCAACTCCATGGAGCCCAAGATTAGTCGTCGCTATTTGTTCTTTAAAACGGCTAAAGAAGTCTGGGATGCAGCCCGCAGAATGTATTCAGATCTTGGCAATGCTTCCCAAATATTTGAACTCCGTTTAAAACTAAAAGCTTTAAAGCAAGGTACAAGTTCAGTTACTCAGTACTTTTCTGATCTCCAAGATTTATGGCAAGAACTTGACCTATTCAATGATGATAACTCATGTTGTGCTGAGTGTATTGTTAAACAACGGCGCAAGCTTGAAAATGAACGGGTGTTTGATTTTCTGGCCGGGCTAAATCGGAATCTTGATGAAGTTCGTGGTCTTGTGGTAGCTCGAGATCCTTTTCCTTCAACAGATGAGGCATTTGCTGAAGTACGACGTGAAGAGGGACGTCGTAAGGTGATGTTATCTGATGATCCTTCTCCTCTCACCTCTAACTCAGAAGGATCTGCCTTGGTGTCCAAGAATTTTACTTTGAATGGGAAATCCAATCATGATCCACGCATGAACAAGCGAGGTGAACGACCTTGGTGTGATCACTGCACTCGACCTGGTCATATCCGTGAGAAATGTTGGAAACTCCATGGCAAACCTCCAGATTGGAAGCCAAAGGGAGCAGCAGAAAGTCGTGGTTTTACCTCAGCCGGAGAAACGCCACAATCGACGCCTGAGACAAATCTGTTTAGCAAAGAACAGTTAGAACTGCTTAAAAAAATGTTCAGTTCCTCTTCAATAGCACCACAGTCCTCTCAACATGATCCTATTGCGAGCACAAGTTTGGTGGCGCAAAGAGGTAATCCTGTAGTAGCTTTTAAATCACATATGGAAACCTCAACTTCTTGGATAATAGACTCTGGTGCGTCGGATCACATGACTGGTAATGCTTCACTTTTCCATACATACAAACCCTATTCAGGAGACTTTATGGTGAGAATAGCTGATGGGTCTCTATCCAAGGTGGAAGGAATGGGTTCAGTGGTTATTTCCGATAATCTAACCCTAAAATCTGTCTTGTTGGTTCCCAAATTATCTTGCAGCCTATTGTCTATTAGTAAACTTACAAGGGATATGAACTGTGTTACTAAATTTTTCTCTACTCATTGTGAATTTCAGGACTTGGAATCGGGGAGGACGATTGGCAATGCTAAGGAGTGTGGTGGACTCTATCTTCTCAAGACTCATAGTAATCCTGATGAACAAACTCTATCTGCTAGTAGTGTGTCATTTCCTGGTTTGTCCAATAACGAAAATGCTATTATGTTGTGGCATTATAGATTAGGACATCCTAATTTTATTTATCTAAAAAAGTTGTTTCCCAGTTTATTCAATAATAAAATCATCAAACACTTTCAATGTGAGGCATGTCAAATTTCAAAACATGTGAGAAACAATTATCCAATCCAAGGTTATAAAACATCTCATCCTTTTTCAATCATTCATAGTGATATTTGGGGACCTTCTCGGGTTAATAACATTTCTGGATTTAAGTGGTTTATCTCTTTCATTGATGATCATACAAGAGTGACATGGGTGTATTTAATGAGACAAAAATCAGATGCAGGTATCATCTTGAAAAATTTCTTTAGTATGGTCCAAAATCAGTTTCAAGCTAAAATCAGTATCCTTAGGACTGACAATGCCACAGATTATTTCAATTCAATCCTGAAAGATTATTTTTCAACCCACGGAATAATCCACCAGAGTTCTTGCGTGAATACACCCCAACAAAATGGGGTTGCAGAACGAAAGAACAGACACCTCTTGGAGGTGGCCCGATCCATTATGTACACCATGAATGTCCCAAGTTATTTTTGGGGGGAGGCAGTCCTCACAGCTACATATCTTATCAATAGAATGCCATCTAGAGTTATTCGTTTTCAAACACCATGGCAAACACTTTACCAATCCTATCCTCAGCTTCGAATATTCTCCTTCCTTCCACTAAAAATATTCGGGTGCACTGCTTTTGTCCATAACCACCAACCTAACCCTAGCAAACTTGATCCTAGAGCCATAAAATGCTTGTTTCTAGGATATTCCTCCACTCAAAAAGGGTATAAATGTTACTCTCCTGTTACCAAGAAAACCTATATCACTATGGATGTAACTTTCTTTGAGAATCAACCCTATTATCATAAAACCCACATTCAGGGGGAGAACTCAAACACAAATGAATGTGGTTTTTGGATGCCTAATGTCACAATACCCCAATCTGCCTTTACTCCTGCCACTAATGTTCCAACGGTTAATCCGAGCCTACAAAATGAGTTGGAAACTGAGTCTCCTTTATCTGAGCCTACCCTGCCTATTCTCACACCAGAAAATTTAGAAATGTTTCCCAATACACTCACTCCAGAAATTCACAATACTACCAACAAAGAGTTACGTGTTTATTCAAGGAGGGAAAAGGTCCTAGAAGAGGAGTCCCCAACATTTTCTGAGCAAACTCAAGAGTCCAATCCGACTAATCCAAGTTCAGAACTTCCAGGTAACACAACTCATAACTTTCACACTGATAATGACTTAGGCATCCCTATTGCATTAAGGAAAGGAGTAAGATCCTGCACTCAGCATCCTATACATTGGTTTGTTTCATATAAGGGATTGTCCTCTCAATATCGTGCCTTTGTTACTAATATGTCTACTGTTGAAATACCTAGAAATGTTCAAGAAGCTCTAGGTAAGCTTGAGTGGAGGGCAGCTATTGAAGAAGAGATTAGTGCCCTTACGAAGAATGGCACATGGGAACTCTCTGAATTACCACAAGGAAAACGACCAGTGGGATGTAAATGGGTCTTCAACGTCAAATACAAACCAGATGGAAGTATAGATCGGTATAAAGCCAGATTGGTAGCAAAAGGATTTACTCAAACTTACGGTATTGACTACCAAGAAACCTTCTCCCCGGTTGCTAAGTTAAATACCGTTCGTGTTCTACTCTCACTAGCTGCTAATCTTGACTGGCCCCTGCATCAAATGGATGTCAAGAATGCATTTTTAAATGGAGACCTAGAGGAAGAAGTATATATGGAGATTCCACCTGGATTTGAGACCAAGAACAACGTCCACAAAGTGTGCAAACTTCAAAAATCACTTTATGGACTTAAACAATCACCAAGGGCTTGGTTTGACAGATTCACAAGAGCAGTCAAGCAACATGGGTACATACAGGCGCAAGCCGATCATACTATGTTTGTCAAACACTCGACAAATGGGAGGATTTCTATTCTTATTGTGTATGTGGATGATATAATTATCACTGGAGATTTTCATGAAGAAATTGAGAATCTAAAGAAGGGACTCGCTAAAGAATTTGAAATTAAAGACCTAGGATATCTCAAATATTTTCTAGGAATGGAGGTCGCTAGATCAAAAGCAGGGATTGTTGTTTCTCAACGAAAATATGTCTTGGACCTACTCAAGGAGACAGGTATGTTAGGGTGTAAGCCAGCTGACACGCCTATGGAACCTGGTTACAAAGCATGCTTAGAAGAAGAGAGTCCACCCATTGACAAAGGAGGGTACCAACGCCTAGTGGGGAAACTCATTTACCTCTCCCATACTAGACCTGACATTGGGTTCGCCGTTAGCTTTGTAAGTCAGTTTATGAATGATCCGAAAGAAGTTCACCAAGAGGCAGTAAATAGAATTCTTAGGTATCTCAAAATGTCACCGGGAAAAGGGTTGTTTTTTAAGAAAAATACCACCAAAGAGATTGAGGTTTTCACTGATGCTGATTGGGCTGGAAGCATAACTGATAGAAGATCTACAACTGGCTATTGTACCTACGTTTGGGGAAATTTAGTCACATGGAGGAGTAAAAAACAGACAGTGGTAGCAAGAAGTAGTGCTGAAGCAGAATTTCGAGCCTTAGCACAAGGAATCTGCGAAGGAATGTGGCTGAAGAGAATACTTGAAGAATTGAGAGTTACAAACACTTCAATGAAGGTATTTTGTGATAACATGGCTGCAATAAGTATTGCTAAAAATCCAGTCCATCACGACAGAACTAAGCATGTGGAGCTGGATCGGCATTTTATCAAGGAGAAGATTGAGGGTGGCATACTTAGTCTCAGCCATACTCCAACCAATCTTCAAATAGCTGATGTTCTTACAAAAGGCCTTCCAAGAATTAAATTCGAACTACTGATATCCAAGCTGGGAATGATTGACATTTACTCCCCAGCTTGAGGGGGAGTGTAGAAATTCTACATTTAATAATCTGATTTTTAGGAATAAGTATTCTGATTTTTAGGAATCAATGTTATGATTTTTAGGAATTAATGTTCTGATTTTTAGGAATTAATTTTCTGATTTTCAGGAATTAATTAGCTGAAATAAACAGATTTAGTCAATGACTAAATCTGGTTGATTAGCTGTCTTTATTATATATCCCTTGATCAAAGGGATTATTATTTTCTTTCCTTATTTATGGGAGATTTTCTCCTATAAATTTCCTTGTTCCTTGTACTGGAAATTCATTCAGAAATAAAGTTAATACATTTTCTTTTCCCTAATTATCTTTACAACTAAAAGGCTGTTGTTAGTTACAGAAAGCTGTTTCAGATTCTACATAACCAAGTAAAAGAAGAACCAGGGACAGATGGCATGAGAATCTAAAGCATCATAATGAGAAATAGGGAGGCAAGAATCAAAAAGTAATGAATCTGAAAGTCAGCAACAATTAAAATGGCAGCGATCTGAAATTCACATTGATGTAGGACCCATTAGATTATACGATTATTTTTCTCCCTGAATTTCACTCTATTTCTCCCCAAATTTCTTCTATATTTCTCCCCTTTCCGCTGTCTACATCTCCCTCCCTTTCTTTTAATTTGAGGATCCTTGTTCCTCATCACACTCTCCCTTGTGTTCATACATCAACTGTTAAAATACATGTACAGAAATCATGGCTTCCAAAAAGTAAGTGATAATTATATACCTTTCTCCTTGATATTGTTCTTGTTAATTGTGCAGAAACACCAAAATCTGCAACCTGTTAAATGTCACAAATGTAATTTGATGGAAGACAAAAAATTGCAATAGCATAACCTTTTATTATAAAAAAAAAAAAATTGAGCACTATTTTTGTTCTTAACAATTAAAAAGTACCTTAACATCACCATTCTCTGTCAATAAAATGTTTGCCGCTGCCAAAAAAATATATGTCAAGATTATTACTGATCCAAGCTACTTTGAAAGGGGGACTAGGGTTTCCACTAGGATAATGATGCTATAAAGGCATCGGGATTTGAGATGAGGGAAAAACCTTTAATATCTCTGTGAATTTTTCCTTCAGTATGTAAATATTCAATTGCATGTAGCAAATCACGTAAAATGCAAGCAATTGACATTTCATCCAGTGGTGGACCTGATTGGAGCTGCAAAAGCAGAACATCTGCATTAGCCTTCTAGGAGAGAGTTCTTCTTCATACAATATAAGATGGTTCCATCCCATTAAAAAGATTATGATGAAAACAGGAATCAACACTACACAAAAGGTTGATATGTGTGTGTAAGGAGATATATGCCCATGTCCACACAGACACATGAAATATGCAACAAAAGAAGTAAATCGATCCTTCAAGTTACATTATACTAACAATTGTCCCACAATTGGCAATGAAACATTCTAACTATACAAATTTTGTCAAACTATTGATAAGATTGGGTATATGAAAAATTGTGATTAAAGTTCCGAAATATGATTCAAAAGTAGAAGATGCAAATATGGACAAGCAAACCACAATGGAGACAATAATCCTACGAGTGACAAACACCATTTAGAAAGACAGTCCAAGAAACACTGCGTCAGCAGGGCCCAAAGTATATATGGTTCCCTCCTTGGTCAAACATTAATTTTATCTCTACAAAGTAAACCCAAGACTCCTTTGCACTTGGAACTTGTTTGTTCTTGAAGATTAAATTTTAATTTTTATTCCATGGAATCTTATATTATGCCATTATACTCTAAAACTCACTGAAAATATCATAGAAAGAAAGACAAATTCAACCTCAATCAACTCCCAACACAACGTCAAACGAAAATTATATGGCTTACCAATATGCAGATGACACAACACCAGCATAATCCATAGAGAAGCAAACAAAGGTCCAAAAGAAGAAAGCAACTGATCAAGATCCTAAGGCTTACAAAATGCTGATGACACTAAAATTAAAAATGCACATTACCATCTTTCACAAAGTACAAGAAGGCAAGTAATCGAAATAAAAGAGGAAGAGATAAAGGAAACAACATTTAAAAAGATTACTATAATCAGGATTGCATACACAAATAGATGCACATGTACATAGAAAAGATAAACCATGTCATCAAGCTCCTTGGATAAAGCAAACAAACTCTTTTATTAAAAATTCAGCCCCCATATTATTTATTGAAAAATAAGAATCAGACAATAATTTTTACCCACGCTATGACTATCTTTATCTCGCCACTTGGTTGCAGCTTAAGGACATACAAATTAAACAAATAAAGAAAAGACTTTATCACTGAACAGAAATAGAAAATCCAACTATTGTGTTTCACTTTGATAATACATCATTAGGTTTAAGAAAGACAAAATTAGCGGTAGTGGAGAAAATAAACATAGTAAAGTATACAAAACCCTAAAAGGTGTGGCGAAAAGAAAGAGAAAACAAACAAACAACCAATATGGAAGAAAAAACAGTAAAACCCCTCAAAAGGGAAAATCATTCTATCTCTGCAGTCTCAGAAGTACGAAAGCCTAGAATATAGAAAGAACCCGTAAACCTTTTTTTTTTTTTTCCAACTAAAACTGAAATCTGACACACTGTACTAGAACATGCCCATAAAGTTCCTCATGGAAGATTTTCAACCTCAGAGGGCAAAAAAAAAAACTAACAAAGGTCAATATATTTTATTGCACAAATCAGACTAAAAATAGGTCATTTTTAGAGTCAAAACATAACATTTCTCATGAATTTACAAATAAATAAAGAAATTCAACTCTCATGCATTAAACAAGTAAAACCAAGTATTGACTTACCAGGTCAGCAACAGAACCACCAGCCATATACTCCATTATTATCCATAGCTTAGTCTGGTGGAGGTAAGAGCCGTAGTATTCTGTGATATATGGAGAGCGGCACTGTGATAGAACAGAAATTTCCTGACACAACAATCAATATGTGAGCAAACTAAACAGTCACTGTGTTAGCATACCAATTGAGTACAAATTTGAGGTTGTACCTTCTGGATGTCCTCAATTTCATCCTCTCTGCAAAAGACAAATAAAGAAAAGCATTAAAGCATTGAGCAAATACCTACCGAATGGATAACAAAGCTTGTTATGTGCCTAATGAGCAGAATAGCTGACAAAATCGCGAGTTAAGAAAAGCAAAAGGTTCTAACACATAAAAAGGTATAATTTACTACATGCAATTAGACATACAGGACTGAGTCCATACACACATATATCCCTGTGAAAGACAGAATTGAAGTTGTGAATACCTTTCGGACAATAACGTATTTGACTATGCACTGACATTAATTAACTCAACTTAATTTATGGGGAACATGACATTTAAAGAAATTTAACAAATTTGATTAGACATAATACCATAATTAAAGATTGTGCTCTAGAGTGGTCAATACTCTACAGTAAAGAGTTCAAAATGAAAGTAATTATTTCTTTTTTGATATTCAGAAACCTGTCAACTTTTACCGTATTGACCAAAGTTCGAAACTGAGGGTTGCTTTCAAAACCTACAACTTAGGTAGCCAAGAAACTTGCACAGTATACATATATCCCAAGTAGATGGCTCCAAGGGATTCAAATCCCTAATATCTTGATTGGAACCAAAGGTCTTGACCACTGAACCCAAAACTTGCGGTCGGAATTAACAATAATGTAAAGTATTTTAATCCATCCAGAGTTTCTTCTAACAACTAAAGAAAGAAACTTGAAAGATCTTATTCTAATTTACAATAAAGAATGCTAATACACATTCTGTAGTTTGAGCAATCAATCACAATTTCCCCAAGTTAGCTGGAAGTAGCCTACTTTGCATTACTTCCAAAAAAAAGACATCTCATATTTACAAAATGTATTAGTCTACCACTATTATATACGGATTAAGCAAGTCTAAATCCTTAAAGATCCGTTCTGCACCAATAATCCCCACCATAAGAACTATATGGCAGAATTTTAATCAAATTAAACATGTCGATTTTATCTTTGAATACAATTTTCCTTTCCTGATCCCCTCACCAACCCTAATAATAATAATAATAATAATAATAGATTAATTAATTAATTAATAATCCAAAAGAATAGTTAAATAAAAAGGTGCCATTTTATCTATTGTCCATCTGTGTTTCCACAACGCAGCAAAACCCTTCTCACTAAAAGGACATACAACCATGTCAGACTTAATAAAGCCCCCTTTCAAAAGTAAAGAAGAAATAAAGGAATTCTTAATGCACACGTGAGCTATATGCATTTCAAGCAGATGAAAATATTTTCAAAGGTGCATAGAACTTGGAATCTCTAATCAGAACCCCTTACATTCTCATGAACATATGGAAGAAATGTAAACCAAATATCTTTTCGTAAGGAATAAAAAATAAAAGAAAAATTCTATAGACAACTCAGCATTGTGCTTTCAAGTAAAAAATTTTCCATAAATCTTGTATCATTTTTACATTATGACAGGAAAATTTATTTTAGGATCAAGTTCATCCAAACTCTTAGTTTTCCAGCCCATGCCAACCGTAATTGATAAATCCCGTTTCCACCTGTTTTGTTATGTCTATGTGACAGAAAAGCCTGTCAAGAGTACAGACAGGAGGTTCTACCAACTAAGGAATATTATTCTGTTTAGTTAGCTGAGATTCACATCTGTATGCAAGCAAAAGCAGTACTGGATGCATCCAGTAGCTTTACTCATGTTATAGTTTACACAAGATTTTCTATAGCCCATATCAGAAAATAAATGGTTCTTCATATTGTTGGCCGATCCAAAGCATTTTCTTCTGTGAGCCAAAAAAAAAAAAAAGCAACCTCTAATCCTCACAGGAAACACTAGAGAAAGAGATCTTATAAAGCACAGAGAACTTAAGATCATGAAAAGCATTCCTTTCTAACAGAAAGCACCTGAATCCAAAAGCTAGAATACAGTGCATAAAACAATATAGCGACACCAAATACTTACGATTCTTCCAAATCAATAACTTTAATAGCAACTTCTTTGCCAAGCTCCTTATCAAACCTGAAATCAAGAAAGCATTAACAACTACCTGACACTGCAGAAATGATCACCAAATCGCAATGATAAACTACTTCATTATACAAAAAATGTAAATAATACATTAATTTTTACAGGCCATGCACCATGTTAAAAATTTGGAAGTAAAACCTAATTTGAACAACGAATAAATCCACTACAATTTGGATGAATTTTAAGCACAGCCACGTGTTTCAGTATCAAAGTAGGAACACATAGTAATATGAAAGCATGATCCAAAGATATTAGAGTAAATAGGCTCATGAACATAAACCCTCTCCCTCAATCATATTAAATAATCTAAAGTTATGTCCAAGGGCTCAGAAAAATTGGCAAATTACTATTATAGAATCCATATCTAAGATATTAAACACTTTTCAACTATCTCTGACCATCGAATATTCACTTGAACCTTCAAAGTGGGATTCACTGAGAAAAGATTACTCTCTCAAGAGTGACCTCCTTTCAACATTATCTTCCTATTCATTTCAAGTTTTACCTAGAGGTTTTCAACAACCATAGCCATTGCCTAAATATATATATTCATTCAAAAAGTGAGGAAAAAAACAACAGGATATCAAAAACACAATGGTTTGAATTAGCAAAGAAGGCAATTTCAACAACATTTAAAAAATCCAAAATACCTAAATACCAAATGGTTCTCATTAACATTAACAAAGCAAGAAAAACCTATTAACACTATAATTCAACCCATTCTTCCACAGAACAATAACATAAACCAGAAGCATCAACATTGTGGAGAATACTCAAAATGCATTACCCCAATCAAATTTAAAAAACAAAAAAAATTAAAATAAAACAACTTACGCTTTATAGACATCCCCGAAGGATCCTCTCCCGATCAACTCCAATGAGCTAAATCTAGAGCCCGCCGCCTCTTGTAAACCAGCCAAATCAGCCATTTGCACGAACACTTAATACGCAAAATCAAACCAGACAATAAACCCAACAAAACTAAACCACAATTTCAAGCCAAATTTCTCCACATTCTTCAATACCCACTTCAATTCGCCCGAATGGGTATCTAAAAATCCCTACACCGGGCTCAAAAACTCATCCTGAAAAACAATTCACCAAACACTACATCACCAAACGCATCAAAACCTTCAACACAATTGATCACAAACAACAACATTAACCAAAACCAAGATCAAAAAACAATCCAAGGATCCCAATATAACACGAAAGGACCGAAATTGAACCACACATTGCACATAGAAATTTTGCACTCAAAGCAAAAGCTCATAGAAAAAAGGGAATCGTAATAAATTCATTTCTCCGTTAGGTGAGGAGTGGGATTTGCTGAAGTGACAACCCAACAGAATTTCGATTCATCTTAAAGCAGTAATGATAGCGAAACAGCAACCCCCACGTGTTGGTGGTGGTGATGGTGGCTGTGGCTCTCGTTGTTTTCATTGTTTGTTCGTACCTGGTAGCTCGGGGAAGAAGATGACGATGATTACGATGTGGATCTTTCTGTTCTTACAGTTTTCTTTACGTCTTCGTGACTCTCCCTGTCCCTCTCTGAGTGAGATTACAAAGACCCCCTTGAGATCGACAGGAAAAAATAAAAAATAAAAAATAAATAAAAAGAATTTAAAAAAATTGTGCTCTGTTTTCTGTTTTTGGTTCGTAGTTTCTTCCCTATAATTATTGTTTATTGGAAAGAATATTTAGTTTTGTTTTCCATTTATTAAAAGTCAAACGCACCGTTTTCTAAAATCGTTTCTGATTTTTTTCTTTTAATTAAATATAGTACGTGTATATATGATTGGTAGAAAAAGTTTTTCTTCTCATTATTATTATTTCATTATTTCGGTGTATCAATGCGGATGGAGGGTTTCAATATCTAATCCAACGGAATCAAACATTTTAAGCCGACCTATCTAATTTTGATCAGTTTGGAAATTCAATGTAATTGGATTGATTAGTTGAAAAATTACGATAAAATCAAGGGAACATTCACAAATGATCCCATATTATAGCCTACTATCACAACTGACCTCACCTTTTTTAAAATAAAGGAAATGACCTTTTTTTTTCTTTAGAATTATCAGAAATAATCTCTGAGTAATGCTACTCAAGTTCTCATTAAAAACCGTTAAGATAAATAAGTCCTTTTATTAAATTTGACATATGAAAAATATTTACATTCATGGGATTCGAACTTAGGCCATCTAAGCAAAATCTTTTCACCTTACCGTTGTGCCATTTCTTTGTTTTGGTTTACTAATACAAAGAAAACACTTTATTCGAAATTTGATGTTCATTAAAAAAAACCACACACACAGAGAGAAGTAAAACCTAATATCTCATACAACACAATCGCCACAACCACAAAAACCTACTTGCCGCCCACCACCAAATTTGCCATCACCGAGACCGATCCATCGCGAACAACATCGCTTATACCCACCCAAAATCGGACATCCACCATCCCCAGCCTCTTTAATATTAGGTAAAGCAGCGGATGTTGGTGATATTGATCAGCAGCAGGAGTGGATGTTGATCTGTAGCAGCGGCGGTGGCAGCGGAGGAAGTGGGGAGACTTGGCGGGCTTTAGATTCTAAAGATGGTGTTGGTTGATAGATGTATGGCTACATTGACATGAAACTTTGCAGTATGAATGGTTTTCGAATTACAGAAGCTTCAGGTGGTGATGCATGCATTTGGACTCTTTAATCTCTTTTTCTTAATTTCTTTTCCTTTTTTATTTGGGGATTTTGCTGAGTATTTGACAATAAAGAGTGAACGGATAATTGGTTAAAGAGTGTTGGTGGGATTTGGTTGCTGGCATCACAAGGTTGATGAACGGATAACTGGTTCAATGGTGGTAGTGCTGGGTTCGATGGTGGTGGTGCAAGGTGGAGGTTAATCTTAGAGTTGTGGTGGTGGGTCGTGAATATTTTTTAGAGTGTTATGTGGTTTCATTTGTTTTGGGGGGTAATTAAATATTTTGTTTCTTTTTTAATTAATTGTATTTAATCAAAGTTATCAACATTACCAATATGCCCTTAATGTTGTTTAAGTTAATAGAGTAGTAAACGGCATGGTCATTACTGTCTATTTTCAAAAAGGTGAGGTTAACAGTGATATTAGACTATAATATGGGATCATTTGGGAAATATTCCCTAAAATCAATCAATCTGAACAAAAATAAAGGAAATTATTTTTTTTATTTGTCCAATTTTATATTACCTATTATAGTAGGTAGTAGTAAAAAATATTAATGGATTAATTTGATTGAGTTGGATAAGATTCAATATTATTTTTCATGTATCAAATTTCATTAGATTATAAGTTCTGGAAGTATGCAGTTATAAGTAATATAACATAAACTGTAAAGTAAATTGACACAGGAGGATTTTACGTGGTTCGGTTATAAAACCTACATCCACGGACAGCTTTAGAGCTATAATTCATTAGGTTTTTGTTTGTACAATCTTTAGGATCGTTTATAGAGCTGACTCACTCTCACACACTGACCTAATCTTTGTAAAACAAAATCTTGCAAAGATCTTAAGCTCTAGTGACACTGCTTACTCTCTGTAGCTGATAACTTAATAACACACTGTTAAGTAAAACATAATCACGATGTCTGACACTGAATTATATAAACACTTAAGTTCTCTCAAGTGTATACTCACTCAGATAGACCTAATCAAAGATTCATGCATGATTATAACCTCTTATACATGAATAAAACACTCATAAAACCAAATCAATGAAATCAATGAAGCATTCCTATTCACGTTGAAGCTCTTTTCTTAATTCTTGGAATACCGTGCTATAGACTCACCCAACCAATATATATATATATATTATGTAAACATAACTTTTATATATATATATATATATATATATATATATATTGGGATGCCTGATCGAAATTTCCTTAAAATTCTGTAAAAAATCATAATCAAACTCTTATTAAGATAAAGACAAATATAATAGGAAGTGATATAAGTAACTCCTACAGGAATTAGGATACAGATAAATATTCTCCTATTTTAATTTGGATACATTAAATAATGTCATAATCTAAGAAGATATTTATTATGAATCAAATACTTCATAAATTATACTTCTAGAAACAGTAAAATAAGAAACAATATAATATTCTTGTTTTTCATAAGTTAGTCCAAAATCATCATGTGCATGGCACATGCAAGTGTAGTACATGTTGACACTAACAATCTTCTCCTTTTTGGTAACTTGTGATAAAAACACCACACTGTTTCTGATCAAAGAAAATCACACAGAGATAAGTCAGACATAACTATAAACAATCATGATCTGGCAAATAGAAATATCATGCTTAAAGAAATAACAAGAGTACGCAGTTACAAAGCACATAACAGAACAAGGTCTGAATGTGTATATCCTGCAAAAACAACACAAAGTGAAGTTGACAAACTTGTCAAACAACACTTCAACCAAATCATGATCAGAGCAAATAACAAAAAAAAAAAAATACATCAAATGAAATAGGCAGAGAATAACACATAATATAGTAAAGAAATAAGTTAAAAACACAAAGAAAAAAATAGTTCGAATGCATACAAAGCATAAAAATTCCTTACTCCCCCTCACTCCTTACTTACTGCCATTAAGAAGAAGAAACAACAACAAAAAATATCAAACAGAATTAGAATTAGCAGTATCAAATCAAAATCAAAACAGAAAATAGAATTATAGCGGTATCAAATCAAAATCAAAATAGAAAACAGAATTATATCAGAAACTTCTCCCCCTTGATTTCAAAACAAGTTCCAAAAACTAACAGAGTCGTGGAGACTTGCGAACAGGTGGGGAAGAGGAACTGTCAGAGCGCTTCTTGAACCTTCCAGCCTTCATTTTGAACCTTTTTCCAATAGTAGTAGGTGTAGGCTGTTCAGAGGGCATAGGAGCGGGCTGTGCTTCAGTTGTCCTTAAGGAAGTGGTAGTGACTTCAGTCACAATCTTGCGTATTTCCTAATCAAGGCGTTCAGCACTGGTTTATGTTGTCTGCAACTCAACAACAGGGTATTGTAAAGGTACTAGTGATTCTGTTGTATGTTGAGATGGGAGTGTTATGGCTGGTTCTATTATGTCTGCTGTAGGAAGGGGTTCCTAGGTGTGCTCTCCATGTGGTGTGGTTTCGACTCCATGTGGAGGGGACTGTGGTGATAGTGGAGAGTCATGATGTTTTGCTTCAGGGACTGGAGAAACATTGGGTTTTGTCTTAGCAGGTGGTGAAAGCAACGTCATTTCAGATTCTTCTTGTGTTGGTTCATCTGACAAGGACTCATCCCTCAATTCTGAGACTGCTGATTTAAGTTTTTTCTTCCTCTTGTCAGACTTTTTCTTCACCACTTTAACCTTCTTCGTCCCCTTCAAATTAGTTCCCTTTGCTTTCTTCTTGTATTTCTTTTTCTTCATCTTCTTTTCTATTATTATGTCAGTCTCAACAGCAGGTTGTTCAGTTTGATCTTCTACAGGCATTTGCTCAGCTACCACAGGCATTGGTGCATCAGTCTTTGACATGTGCTCAATACATTGCTCATGTAACACATTTTCAGTTTCCATGGGCTATGGTTCTTTTGCAGCACTAGATTGTCCTGCAAGCTTTGCCTCTAAAACAAACTGCTTTGCTTTGATGTCTTTAAGATCCTGCACAATATCTGTCAAAACAGAATGAATTGATCAAAGCAAGCTGTTCTTCCACATTACTCATGGAATTTTTGTGAACTCTCCTGGGTTTTGGTTCAGGGGCAGGCAGATAAGTTTTATCATGCAAGCGATACAGAAAGCCTTTTGTGATGAATTTAGAAAAAAATTCAGTGTGTTCTTTGAGGCTAATGAGAATACCATTTTGTGCTAAAATGCCTTGAATTAAACAAGGAAAGACAAGCAAATGGTAGTCGGACTGATATGGTGCAATCTGAACAATCATTTGATAAATCTATAAACCTAGATTAATAGGTCTATTGGTGTCTAAGCAGAACAGAAATTTTACTCTATCTTCCCTGACTGGTTTGGTGTGAAGAGGGAAACCAGTCAAACTAAGTAATTTTATGCAGTACCCTATACTTCTTTTTAAGATATTGTTGATCAATTCCATCTCTTAGATTCCAATCTATATCCTCTTGACCAGTTAGCTCCTTAATCATGACTGCCATATCAAAGTTTTCATCCACAGAGTGCAAACTACCTATTGGTATATCAAAGACTGTGTTGATGACATTCGGTGAGAATTTCACAAACTTTCCTCTACAATACACTTTGTGATAATGATAGCTCTTCGGGTCATCAATGAAAGTAGTGATATTTGCATAAAACTCTTTAATTAAAGACTTCACAGGGGGTAGGAAGTTGTTTACCGTTTGAGTCCAGTAAATAGACTCAAGAAGCTCACTCAAACCATATTTGTTGAAGTCAGTTAGCTTCACTGCCTTTCCATCTGCAACTTCCTCTTTGACGTATACTTCAAGAATTTCTGCTTAACGGCTGTTGAGAGGAATTTGTTAAACCTTGGTTTCACCTTGTCTTTCATTCTCTTGAAAGCAATTAACTCGTCTTCACTTCACTCATAACAGGATTAATCGAGATCTCTGCATGATGTTGTTGCGAATGAGACGACTGTGCACTGCCGCTACTGCGGTAACCAGATTCGTGTTGGGAAGATGAGGAATTGGTGGTCTTTGAAGAATTAGAAGATGTCGCCATTGTTAGGGTTTCAAAGCTACAATAATTTTCTCAGTATAGAGAGAAGCAAGACGAGAAAGAGTGGACAAACTGTTGATTGAGTATGTTATGAACAAAGAATGCCTTAACTGTTTCTCGTGATATACTTAGGAATGGCTAATTTTTAATATATTTTTGTTTCCCCCAAAATTTAAATTTAAATCATTTTCCAAAACAACTTAATAAATATCATTAATGAACAAGAATTTAAAATTTTGATTTCCATTAAAATAAGGAATGCTACTAGAGTTAGGATTCCCGTCACTGAAGTTTCTCCCCCTCAATTCAATAAAGCTGACATGGCACTTTGACACATAGACACACAAGATAAGTCAAATTTCAGATAGGCACAAAAAGCATCGTATGATATGAAAAACATAACAGAAAATAGTTAAATGTAACATAACAATAATATCTGAACATCATATGAATCATTCTAAGAAAGCATATTTCAAAGCTGTTTATTATTTTCATATGAAAGCTATTTATTTTTCAATCAACTGAGATGTCAAAAATTTTATTTTGACATATTATGAATTAATCACTTTGGATTATGAATACAGTAGCTTTCGCACAATATAGAGGTAACACTTTTCATTTGAGTGGGTGACCTCAACGTATTTCTTAGATACCCTGAAGTTACTCTCAATGATAGTTTTCACACATCATATATTGGTAGCAATGTATTTTTCATTTTAAATCAGTTAGCTTATCATTCACATAATTTTTATATTTCAGCTCACACATGCTAAATTAAAAGAAAACTTATGATATTACAGATATAATTAACATAATAGCAAGCTATGTTTATTCAAAAAATTGACAAATGCCTAAGGCCTTACTTAGATTTTCAAATCTTGTTGTATCCAATGCCTTAGTAAACAAGTCAGCCAATTGTTTATCGGTGGATATGTGTTCAATGTGTATCACCTTAGACTCTACAAGTTCTCTTATAAAATGGTATCTTATGTCAATGTATTTTGTTCTAGAATGTTGAACAAGATTTTTGGAAATGTTTATAGCACTAGTATTATCACAAAATACAGTTATAGGTTTTTGTTCAATACTATAATCACTCAACATTTGTTTCATCTACCATAGTTGTGTGCAACAACTTCCTGCTACTATGTATTCAGCTTCAACAGTAGACAAAGAAATATAATTTTGCTTTTTTCTGTGCCAAGAGACTAAGTTAGTAAAAAAACTTCCTGATGTGCTTTTTCTATCATCTGCATTTCCTACCCAGTCAACATCACTAAACCCTGCAAGATAATCATTTGTATCTTTAGAAAACCATATACCATAATCATGGTTTCATGTACATACCTGATGATTCTTTTAGCTGCTGCTAGATGTGATTCTTTGGGATTTGCTTGAAATCTAGCACAAAGTCCTACACTAAAGCACAAGTCTGGTATACTTGCTGTGAGATATAATAAACTACCAATGATACTTCTATACAAACTTGCATCAACCTTTTTTCCTGCATTGTCTTTTGAAAGTTTCAGATTAGTACTGATAGAAGTTTTCATTGGTTTTGAATTTTCAAGCCCAAATTTCTTTACAAGATTTTTAGCATATTTTGATCGAGATATCAATATCTCATCATTCATTTGCTTAACTTGAAATCCAAGAAAGAAATTTAATTCTCCCACCATGCTCATCTCAAACTCTTCCTACATCAACTTAACAAACTTATTAGTTTTGCTTTTGTTAGTTGATCCAAACATAATGTCATCTACATATATTTGAGCAACAACAAAATAGTTAGATGCGTGTTTGATAAACAAAATCTTATCATTGCTGCCTCTTTTATAACCTCTATTGATAAAAAAGTTTGTCAACATTTCATACCAAGCTCTAGGAGCTTGTTTCAATCCATACAACGCTTTATGCAATCTATACACAAAATCATGATATTTAGGATCTTCAAAACCCTTAGGCTGTTCAACAAAAACTTCTTCATAAGGCTATTTTAACATCCATTTGGTATAACTTAAAATCAAGCAAACAAGCAATTGGAAGTAGTAATTTGATTGACTCAAGTCTAGCTACTGGTGCAAAGGTTTCATCAAAGCCTATTCCTTCTACTTGAGTGTAACCTTATGCTACTAGCCTAGCCTTATTTCTTACTACTTGACTGCTTTCATCAGTTTTATTTTTGAATATCCATCTAGTTCCAATGACATTTGCATTTTCTAGCCTAGGAGCCAATTCCCATACTTCAATTCTTTTAAATTGATTAAGTTTATCTTGCATTGCCTGAATCCAAACATCTTCTTTTAAAGATTTTTTCACATTTTTTGGTTCAACTAATGAAACATAACATGCAAATCTTACCTAATTCCTTACCTTGCGCATAGTTTTCATAATGCCATCGGGTGTTCCAATGATAAAGCTGGTTGGATGTGCCTTCTTAACCTAAGTGGGTGGATCTTTTCTTTCATCTTCATTTCTGATTGAGGTTTTGTTCAGATTTGAATTGTCAGTGGTCTTTGTTGTGTCGGATGTAACATCAGTTGTTTCCTCTTTCATAAATGAATCGTATTGATTATTGTTGCTGTCAGAATCTGATTTTTTTGTATCTTCTGTAAAGCTGGTTATGCTTTCCTCTTGTGAGTGTTTTGCATAATCATCCAGATCATCAAATACTACGTTTGCAGATTCCATGATTGCCTCAGTTCAAATATTATAAACTCAAAATGCTTTGCTGTTTTGTGCATATCCCACAAAAACTCCTTTATCACTTCTTGGATCTAATTTGCCTAACTGCTCTCTGTCATTTAAGATGTAACACCTGCATCCAAAATCACGAAAATATTTCAAATTAGGTTTTCTGCCTTTCAAAATTTCATAAGCTGCCTGGTTAGAGCCAAGTCGTAGAAAAACTCTATTTGAAATGTAACAAGTAGTACTTATTGCTTTAACCCATAGCCTTTTGGTCAACTGTTTGCTATTGAGCATCACTCTAGCAATCTCTTGAAGAGTTCTATTCTTCCTTTCCACAATGCCATTTTGTTCAGGGGTTTTGGGAGCTGAAAATTCATATTCAATTCCATGATATTTGCATAAGTCAGCATAGCTAACATTTTCAAATTCCTTGCCATGATCACTTCTTATTCTCATTATCCTGTCATGTTCCTATTTTGCTCATTTTCAAGTTTAACACAAATATTCCTGAAAGCTTCAAAAGTATTAGATGTTTCTTTAATAAAATCAACCCAAGTATATCTAAAAAAGTCATCTACACAAACAAATATGTATCTCTTACCTGTAATGCTTTCAATTTGCATGGGACCATAAGATCCATGTGAAGCAAATCAAGTATTTTGGATGTGCTAAGATGTGGAATGGATTTATGTGAACTTCTAATTTGTTATCCCATTTGACATGGTCCACAAATTTTATTAACTTTGTCATCAAATTTAGGAACTCCTTTTACAGCACCTAACTTAGCTAATTTAATCAATTCTTTGTAATTTAAGTGTCTTAATTTTTTGTGTCACAATTCTAAATCCAAAATCTTAGCTTGGAATGCAATTTTTACCAAATAACAATCATCTGAAGATCTCTTTCCTTCTAAAATGCATTTACCAAAATTATCTAACACCATGCATTTGTTTTGTGTGAAATTAACAATATACTTATCATCATATATCTGACTAATACTAATTAGATTAGCTTTAAAACCTTCAACTAGTAAGACATTTTGGAAGTTGAGTAGGCTTTTGACATGCAAAGTGCCTTTGCCAATGATCTTACTCTTTGCTCCATCTCCATAAGTGACATTTCCTTCCCTGTAGACTTCAAAATTTTTTAAAAACTGTTTATTTCCAATTATATGCCTGGAACAGCCAATGTCAAAATACCACAAATCATTAGAAGAATGTTTAAGAGAGTAAGAGCAACTTTGCATACTGTCTTCTCTTTCTTAACCTAGTGTAGTTGTGACTTTGGTAACAGTTTGAAATGTTTTGATCTTTTATACAAAAGATTCAACAATTCAAAGCATCTAGGTCTAATATGTCCTTCTTTACCACAAAAATAACAAGTTGGAATGAATTTTCTTACCTTTTAGGATTGGATTTGAAAGAGCTCAGAGGATAAACAAATGTTTCATTGCTTTTTGAACTAGGACTTGACCGTATTGAGTTAGGTTCAGAATTTTTACCTGATGTTGAAGCTTTTACAAACACTGTTGTTGATGAGGATGTAACATTACCTTCTGAATATCCTAATCCATATTTGTTGGAATTGTCTCTTCCAAGACTCAAGACCTGATCAAGTTTAGCTGACCCAATTCTGAGTTGATCAACACATCTTTTGTTCTCAATCAGTTCTATTGTAATTTTCTCAATATGCTGTTTTCTTTATCAAAGCAAGCTCCAGTTTTGTGATACAGTTTTTAGCATATGATTTTTCACATTTCAGCACTTCAATCTCCTTCTTCAAATTTTGATTTCCTCTTTCTGACTCAGCCATTGATTATAGAGTGCATTGTAAGTTTCTTGCAACTCTTCACAATATTATGGATCATTTTTTATATCTAAATGATCAACATTGATTCTACAATGTTTTGTTATGTCAATCATAACAGCTTTCCCTTTGTCAGTTGCAATGCTGTGAATGCAACAAAGTTACTCATGCATTATTGATCTTCCGAATCAGATTCTGATTTATCACTCCATGTAGCTGTAAAGCCTTTGTTCTTCTTTTTGAGATTAGCACATTCAGATTGAAAATGCCCATAACTAGAATATTCATAACACTGAATATGTCCTTTCTTATTAGGCTGCTTCGATTTCTTCTTGTCATTCTCCTTGTTGAATTTTTAGAACTTGTCTTCATTTGAGTTTGATGGCTTTCCTTGATTCTTTTTCCTGAAATTCTTTTTCATGAACTTGAAATAATTTTTTGTTAGAAAAGCAATCTGTTTAGAATCAGTTTCATCAAGTTCATAATTACTTTCATCATCTGATTTTTTAGTTTTAACATTGAATGTAATGCTTTTTCCTTTTTGCTTCCCAGTACTCTGATTAATCTCAAAATTTTAAAGAATGCCAATCAGTTCATCAACCCTCATCTCATAAGTGTTTTTAACTTCTTCAATAGCTGAAATTTTAGGTTGAAATTTATCTAGTACAGATCTGATTATTGTACTAACAATTTCTGCATCAGCGAAAGTCTTGCCAAGCATATATGCCGAATTTGTGATGTGACATAACTTAGAGTAAAACTCAAAAATTGACTCATCCTCATTCATCATCAAATTTTTAAATTGAGAATTAAGTCTCATTAATTTAGATCTTTTAATAGATGTAGTATCTTCATGTTTTACCTCAAGAATGTCCCAAACTTCTTTGGCCACTTTGCACCTTGAAATTTGTTCAAAGTTATTTAAGTCCACAGCAGCAAAAATTGCATTAAGAGCCTTTGAGTTTCAGCTTGAACATCAGTATTCTTCATCAGTCCATTCCTCCTTAAGTTTGGGTTCAGAATCACAAAAAGCATTCAACTTTGTTGGGGTGTCCATCCTTTAAGCATACTGGTCTATGCTCTGTCATCAAGAGATTTGATATACATCATCATTCTTACCTTTCAATATGGATAATTGCCATCATCAAGAATAGGTGGTTGTGTTCTAGATCCTCCATTACGAATAAACTCCATCCCTCCAAAACAACGTGATATTTTCTTCACTTTTATATCAATGAACCTGCTCTGATACCAATTGTAAGTTTTGGAAGTATGCAGTTATAAGAAATATAACAGTAAACTGTAAAGTAAATTGGCATAGGAGGATTTTACATGGTTCAGTTATAAAACCTACATCCACGGGTAGTTTTAAAGCTGCCATTCACTAAGTTCTTGTTTGTACAATCTTTAAGATTATTTACAGTGCTGACTCACACTAACATACTGACCTAATCTTTGTAGAACAAAATCTCGCCAAGATCTTAAACTCTAGTGACACTGCTCTCTCTCTGTTGTATATAACTTAATAATACACTATTAAGTAAAAGATAACCACGATGTACGACACTGAATTACATAAACATTTAACTTGCAAGTTCTCTCAAGTGTATACTAACTCAGACAGACTTAATCAAAGATTCACGCACGATTACAACCTCTCATACATGAATAAAACACTCATAAAATCAAATCAATGAAATCAATTAAGCATTCCTATTCGCGTTGAAGCTCTTCTCTTAATTCTTGGAATGTCGTGACATAGACTCACTCAATCAACATATATATATATATATATATATATATATATATATATATATATATTATGTAAACATAATGTTATATATATATATATTAGGATGCCTGATCGAAATTTCCTTAAAATCTTGTAAAGAATCTTAATCAAACTCTCATTAGGATAAAGACAAATATAATAGGAAGTGATATAAGTAACTCCTAAAGGAATTAGGACAAAAATAAATATTCTTGTATTGTAACTTGGATATATTAAACAATGTTATAATCTAAGAAGATATTTATTATGAATCACATACTTTATAAATTATACTTCTAGAAACAGTAAAATAAGAAACAATATAATATTCTTGTTTCATCACAAATTGGTCCACAATCATCATGTGCATGGCACATGCAAGTATAGTACACGTTGACACTAACAAGATTGTATGTGGATTAGATGTTATTGCATCATATGTTAAAAATATAAATTATGTTAAAAAAATAAATTTTAAGTAAAATAGTTAGGAATATTGTCAAAAAGGTTGAGCAAAAGAGAAGGCCTCACATAGTCAAACGCCTGAGGTAGAACAAGAGAAAGGTAACCAAATTAAATGAAGGGCCTATTTGTTTTAGTTTGTACGAATAGAGCTTAACGAAGTATATATTTTTTTTAAGTAGAGCTTTTATTAAAAAGTTATTGATTGCTTGATGCGACAAATATATAAACACTTATTATAATTAAATTACCAAAATAGCGTTTCGCTATAAGGAAAGAATAAAATAAAATATTAACATTAAATGCAGTTATTTTTGACATTTCAAAACTTTAAAAAAATCTCAAAAAGAGTTTTTAAAAACCTCAATTTTAGGATTCTTCTGATAGACGTAAAACAATTTTTTTAATTATTCAAAAGCTTTTCTCACAGGGCAGCCAAATGATACAAAAAAAATTTTAAAAGAGCTTTTGAAATTAAAAAATCTCTTTTACCTAGTAAAGAAGCCCAGACAAACGGCTCGAAGGCCCATATGGGCAACACCATGTGACAAAACATAAAGTTTACAAGGTTGGGAAAAGGAAAAAAAATCTATGCTTGGAAGGCAAAGCAAAAGAGAAATGATAGTTCTATTTAGCACTCATTTTTTATCTCATAAACCCCATCTAATTTAGTAAAGATATAATTGTAATCTCAAATATTTTTAAACAATCCCTTATCAATTATATTCCATATTCAATCTTAACTATATTCCTAAAAGTCTTAATTAAAGTATTTTTTGACTTTAGTGACTTCTTTTTCAGTTTAATCCCCAATAAAATTATTATTTGACTTTAATGGTGTTTGAATATTTTTTTTTAAAATTTTTGAAGTTCATAAGTTTAAATAATATAAAAAAAATTATGGTTTAACACTAATCAATTGTTTCCCCTTTCTTGTTGAATTCTCCAAATTTATATAAACAAAATAATCAATAAATTAAATTATTTTTTAGTTTTGTTCTTTGAAAGGAAAACTTATACTCAATTATATTTGAAACAAAAAAAGTGTCGGTAGTATGATAATCATACAACACATCATGGCACCCTTATGTTCGGATGACAAAAAATCACAACCTTATCCTTATGAGTTATAAGACAAGATGATATTTGTCTCAACATCAAAGCATGCAATCACCCGTTTCTCTCAACAATGATATTGAGTATAGCCTATCCACATTGATGATAGCTTCTATCATGCGATAGATGATGAGGGATTAAAAATCTTAATATTTTCTCTAGCGTATGGCGCAAGGTTAATGATGTGTTCGAAACTAGCAAGTATACTAGTCGCACAAGTAATAAAGTGATAAGTAAGATATCGTTCCCACGAGGATTGATTCTAATTGAATTTGTTATTTCCAGCAACAATTAACTAAATGGGGGGTTTTGTTGGTTGATTAACTAGATGAAAAACTGAATACAATGGTAATTAATGAATAACACAATGCAAACTTAATTGAAATGGGAATTAATCAATGATAGAAATCTGGTTAAGGGATCATTCTCCACCACAAGATATGGATTTGCAAATTAATTGTAGAATTATCATCCCAATTACACCTTGAATTATCAACCGTAGATAACCATAAGCTCTGTTATCCATCTTTCTTACTTTGTTGTTAAATAAAACAGGCTCTTTATTTAATCTCTATCCATTAAACAACCTAGAACAAGCTCTCTAAATTTAATTAAATGGATGCATTACGATAAGAAAGATAGGTTGATCTAAGCAATAAACACACAAGCTCGGATTATTTAACGTAGGTTATATTCTCCATTTGCAATCTCTGATCACAATTTTGCTACTAATGATTAGAAATTCAAGACAATTACGGATCAAGATTTCTAATCTAACAATAGACAATATCCAGATTATATTCAGTTGGCCACCCAAATACAATCAGCAAGTAATCATAAGCATTAAACATGGGAAAATACAAGCAACTTCATTTAGAGAATTGGATAATAACTTCTTGCACAATCAACTCACAAATACCATATCAAGGGCTTTTGGAAATCACCCTCAACCAATTCAGATTTAGTTACACATATTCAGACACAATACAAATACAATACAATACATAGAAATTCCAGAAAATGAAAGGGAAATGAAAAACTTAGCAAATCTGATGAAATCTCTTAGGATTTGTAGTTCTTCCTCTTTCCAAGCCTTCATCTCCTTCAAGAACTCTAAGAGATGAGAGAAATCCAAAGATGCAGCCTCCTCCATGTTCTCCCCTCTTCAAGTTACCAAAATAAAACCCTAAAATGTGTTTATATACTCTGCTATAGTCTGTCTCTTATACACATCTAGATGTGTATAAGAGACAGGTATTATACATGCTACAGTGATGTGTGGAATTACATTTCTACACTTCTCACACTGTTTTTATTACAACTTTCGGTACACTGAATGGATTTATAAACCGTAAATTTCTCCAGAAAATAGACTTCGAGAGCTTTCCAACGGTATATAACATGTCGTCGGTTTCATTGTATATCAATACAATTAAATCCGAGAAGATCACTGACTAGCAGAGGTGAAAATGAAGGGTTTTACTCCTTTTTTGTGCAAGTTGCTCCAAAACTCCTACAAACATCAAAACCACACAAAAACATAAAAATACCAAGGAATATAGCAAAGAAACATGAACGAATTGATATGAACATGATATATAAATAGACACTTATCAAATTCCCCCACACTTAGACTTTGCTAGTCCTCGAGCAACTACGACAATATGAAATAAAACTAAACCGAAACAGAATCAAGAAAAAAAATTAAAACACACAAATGCTTTATCTTGCAAATAGGCCTCAAAGATTGTACTTAATTATAACCCAAGGAAAACTTCAAAATAATGCACTTGATCAAGAATTTCATCTCAAAGATTAGTTTCGCTTCACTTCAATTCCTCAAGTGTGTGTGTGTAGAGCCATTCTCACCTAATCACTTGTAACCCAGGATGAGTTTATGCATAAAAATGAATCATATTTAATATTGAAGATGTGTGTATAAATGAACTCCATAGGCCTGCTTTTCAAGTCACTCTCCACTAATGTAGACATGCACAACACCAAGGATCAAGTAGGACTTTATTAAGCTTGTAACGTTTGGCTTGGGTGAAGGTATGATAAAGGATAATAATTTGGCTCAAATCACCCACAAACACATAAATCATTCAAGACTATGTAGAGCTCAAGCCTATAACAAAACTTCATTTCAATTCACCAGGTTACTCCCCCAAACTTATTTAGAACACTCATTTTTTTTTTTTTGCAGAAAACAAAAGAAAACTACACCCCCACACTTTGTTGTTTCATTCTTTTTAAGAACACTTAAAGGTATAGATCTCTTATTCTTCTTCTTTTGTTCTTTTTTGTTCTTTTTTTTCTTTTTTTCTTTTTTTTATTACACTTCCCCTCCCCCACACTTAAATAACACATTGTCCTCAATGTGTAAGTACGTGGACGATAAGTACAGATTGGTTTTTTTTTCTGTTTTTCTTTTTTTTTTTAAACACAATAGAACTCACTTGTATTGCTCTTGACACATCCCAACCTCCTCTAACTTCCCAAAACCAGAACATAGCTCAAAATTTAATTGTGAACGATCTACATGCTCATAGGTAAGGGATAAACTGTTTGGAACAAATTCATTTGAGGTTAGGAAATCTTTTAGTGAGTTAACAAAGAAAAAGGCTTACAAAGGCTCAAAAGGGTAGTTAGGGATCAATTTCAGTCAAGGTTGGCTATTAAGGCTCAAACGGTCCAAAGATGGCCTAAGTCATTTCCCCAATGTTGCACAGTCTAGGATTTCGCCTCGAGTGACCATCAAACAAGTTTTAGAATTCATTGAAATCTAAAGAAACATTTAAATTACATAAACTTTCTCTAAGTGAACAAATAACTCAGTGATAATAGCTCAGTGCTCAATGTTGCGCAAGGAATCAAAAGCCAAGCGAAAACCAATAAACATTTCAAGCACACAGATCCATGCATCATTTATCATTTTCCAAGAGTTATTCTTAATTCAATCATTCTCTTATCATCGACCCACAAAATGCAAGAAAAGAGGTACGTGGCGTTGTTACACCTGAGTCAAGATTGTATATTTCAACAATCCTTAGGACCAGTAGCCCGCAGACTTAAGGTTTCCAGCCTATATACCTTTTTTATGAAAGAACAAAACAAGAAACAAGACACTTCAAACAACATGAAATAAACAAACTACAGATTTATTTAGAGAGAATGCGTTTCAAGAGTTAAGGAAACCCCATATTCTGCCATTCTCAGGTTTTTCCACAATGTTTTTTTTTTCGAATCAAAACTGATAAAGATAAAAACACATAACAACTCTAAATTACGCAAAACTAAACTCACTCATAAAATAACAAAGTTCAACAAGTCAGCAACCAAAAACAAGTTAGTTAGAATGGGTCTAAAAAGTTTAGAAGTTAGCCTCCTTATTCAGCCATTATGGATTGAAGAGATCCAGAATGCGTTTCAAGAGAACTTGAACTTTTTAAGCCATCACTCTAAAAACTGAGATTAGAAAATATTACCTGGGGCGAAAGAAACAACCTGCAAAATCTCAAAATAAATAACATGAAAAACTTCAAATAAACACAATAAAAAGAAAGCAAACAAAAACGAAGCAAACCAGCAAATAGAGATTACAGATGGAGTGTTAAATCCAGTTGACGCCTTTTATTGCCTTCTCCAAACCAATTTATCTGAGCCATTGTTAGATCAGGCGAATAGACGAATTCTTTAGTTTGCCAATTAACTCCCCTGCAGTTGAAGCTGTGACCAGGATTTGCCTCGCTGACGGTGAGATGAAATTTTTTTCTATAGCTTGATCAAGAAAGGACAAGAAACTATCAAAAAAATTGTTGACATTTAACAAACCAATGGGTTTCCGATGGATGTTTAGCTGTGTCCAAGAGGTGATTTGAAATATCTCCTCTAATGTACCATAACCACCGGGCAAACCTATAAATACATCAGATTTAATGACCATATGTGCAATACGCTCATGCATGCTAGATACCTGTAACTCTTCCCCGATTGTGTTGCCTACGATATCTCGTACATCTAATGGTTTAGGGATAATGCCGAGAACTTTGCTCCCTCCTAGGGATGCAGCTGTCGACACACACCCCATTAACCCAAGACTACCCCCTCCATAAATCAATTGAATACCCCTCGCAGCTAATGTCCTACCAAGATCAAGAGCTGCTGTTGTAAACTCTCCATCTTTACCAAATTGGGATCCACAAAATACGCATATATTTTGGAGTCGCCGAATTGGTGTTTTCTCCATTTCTACAAGTGCTCTAACCTCGTGTAAGACAATGATGCACGTTAGGTAATATGCTTTTCAAGTGTAAGACAGGTTATAATAATGACATTTGAAAATATGGAGAATAGATATATACACACGTAAAACTCTCAAATTTGACACATGGGGACATAATTTCGGTGGGGGTTGCTCGATGCAGATTTATAGCCTCAAGATTTGAAAAAAATAAGATTTACTTTCGGCGGGGTTTGACAAAACCTACACACTTGTCTCCCACGTGAAGCATGGAAAATGGACATACACTTTCGGCGGGGTTTGACAAAACCGCCACATTTATCTCCCATGTGAAGCATGAAAAGTAGAGATATACTTTCGGTGGAGGTTGACAAAACCTCCACACTTGTTTCCCACGTGTTCTTATGACATGGGGTAGTCATATGGTTTGTCAAAAAGAAAACTTGAAATAAAACAAACAAAATCAACAAACAACAACAACACAAAAACAACATTGATAATCAGATCAAACGAAACAAGAAGAAAATAAAATTCGACAACAACAACACACATTCAAATATACAAGTAGTTGTGATTGTGGCTCACATCTTCCTCTGGTTTTACGTCCAGTAACGGCTGAAACGCCTTCTATGAGTCGGGGATTTGCTTCCCATCCAGTTTTCTTATAAACTGGCAAACAGGGTCGTTTTTAGTCAGATTCCCTAGACTATAACACTGCAATTCATCACGAAATTGTGTCCATAGATTAAGCAATTCACGCTGAACAAGTCCACAAGAATGTGACTCAAGAGTTAATAAAACATTATCCAGCGACTCATTACTCAGACCATTCTTAATCAACGAGAGTTTATCTTCTCTATTTCTGGACACAAAACCTAATGAACGACAAGTCCGATTACAATTCCATCTAGCACATTTATAGCATACTTGTAACCTCTTCGCTCTTCGCCTCTTGGCGTAGTGGCTCTTTCCTAGACCAGGCATGTATTTTGCGAGATTAATGTCAAGCTCACCTAACAATCTCACCTTGGCTTCAATAAGTCATCGGATATCCGTAGGCACATTTAGGAGCATCAACGCCCGAAGTCTAGTCATCCGTACTTTATAAATTTTGAACACAGCATTTTGAGGAAGTGAGGAAAAATATTTATGAAGGTTCGACAGAAAGATATTAGCATCCATTGAAGAGAAGAAAGGGAGAGATATTACCGATAATGCGATTGAGTCTATTCTTCTCCAAGATATGCATGTTTCAAACCTTTGGACAATGGCTTCAACTCCCGTTTGGGTGTTTCCTCAAGCTGTTGCACAAAAGAGTTCGAAGTACAGAATGATCAAATTAAACAAAGGGAAGGGAAAGAAAAGAGCAGAAACGAAACTGAAGACAAATAAAAGAGATAATAACACAATAGCAAACAAAAGTAAAAAACAAGTAAAAAATATAAAAACAAATAAGACAGATGGTAAAGAGAGATAAAACCTGATCAATTTGATGGCCTACGAAAGGAATCTCCTCGAGACACAAAAATCGATCATTATTACCTTATTTTATTTTTCTTTTCTTTTCTTTTATTTATTTTTCAAAAACATTGGGTTGCCTCCCAATAAGCGCTTGGCTTAACGTCCTCAGCCCTACGTTGGTTCCATCATGGGAGCGTCCAATCTCCGCTGTGCTTCTCTAGCGGGCTTGGATCCTTTTTCCAACAAGAATTGTTGCATGCATATGGCTGGGCCTTGGATGTTAGCAATCGTCCACCCAATAGTTATTTTGTGATCTTTAAGTACTTGGACGAGTTTCTCTTCTTGTAATGGTGCAAGACCCATTTCTATTATAACTGGGAAAGAATCATTCTCACCCAAAAACACATGCCTCAAATAATCTGGAAGTAGCTTAAGCTCCAAGGTATTGGCTTTCATCACAGAAGGAAGAAGTTTCTCATTAGATAAAGGCAATTTAATGTACGAAACATCATACCTGTTTGCAATTATAGCTATAGTCTCATCTAAGCATGCCATAGCTTCCTCCATTTCTTTGGACACTTGTATCAACCTTCTTGGTTCTTTGAAATTTTCTGTCCCTATGTGCTCACTAATAGCCATTTCCAATCCATCCTTGCGAGTTAACTCAAAACATTGTTGTGGCAAAGAATCAATAATGTCAACTGCAAAAACAGAATACAAGTCACTAAGGTATCTCATTGCCTCGAAAATATTGAAACGGATCACTTTGCCATCAAACTCCATGGTGAAAATGCCATCATGAACATCAATCTTGGTTCTAGCATTTTTCAAGGATGGTCTCCCTAAAAGAATCGGAGTTGAATTAGGAGATGTCTCATCCTCTATTTTAAGGACATAGAAGTCTGCTGGAAAAACCAATTGATTCACCTGCACAAGCACATCTTCCACAACTCTTTTGGGATATGCATTAAAATGATCAGCAAGTTGAATGGTAATACCAGTTTTCGCAAAAGGTCCAAGATTTAAAGAAGCATAAATAGAATATGGCAGGACATTAATAGATGCTCCTAAATCTAATATAGCTCTTTCAAACTTGGTATTACCAATGGTGCATGGAATGATGAACGTACCTGGATCTTTGCATTTTGGAGGAATTTTTCTTTGCAATACAGCTGAAACATTTTCCCCCACACTTACTTTCTCATTCCCTTTTAAATTTCTCTTGTTGGTGCATAACTCCTTGAGACGTTTTGTATAACGAGGTACTTGCTCGATAGAATCCAGAAGTGGTATATTTACCTCGATTTTGTAAAAAGTTTCCAGGATTTTCTGTTCTTGTTCCTCCCTTCTTCGATTTTGCAAATCTACTAGGAAAAAGTGGAGGAGTAACATATGAAGGAATGGGATTATAGGATTTACCTGAGAAGTCAATGTTTTGTTCATGGTGGATGTGGTGTCATCTCCTTCATCAGTTTGTGATTTTCCTGGTAAGACATCTAATTGCTCTCCAATTTTGCAAAGTTATCGAACTAGCAGTCTCGCTTGATTGATCACCGTTTGAGAAGATAATTTTTCTGAGTCTTGGCCCTCGAATTTGCTCATGCTAGTAGCCAATTGTCCCATTTGATTTGCCAGGTTTTGGATACTTGCCCTAGTTTCCTACTGGAATTGTATTGTGTTATTGGCAAGTGCATTAACAATATCCTGGAGAGACATACCTGAGTTTTGTAAAGCTGGTTGTGGTGCTGGTTGTGGCATTGGTGGTGGTTGCATTTGAAATGGTTGCTGCACTCTAGGTTGATTGAATCCTTGTGGCCAATTTGGTATGGCATTTGGGGCGATTGGTTGATGATTCCAATAATTAAAATTAGGGTGATCTCCCTATCCGGCATTGTAAGTATTAGAGAAGGGATCATACCATTGCCCTGGTTTTCCTGGAAATCCATCCATGGTATTGGCTCATTTCATATATTCTTCTTGTAAAGTTGGATACATGTCGATTGGATGCTCCATGGTAGAATATATCCCACATGCATAAGATTTCTGCATACCTCCTACAGCCATGTTTTCCACAAGAGAAGTTAGCTCAGAAAGTTGTTGTTTAATGTTCTGAGTGCTTACCTCATTTACACTCCTATGTAATTGTGGCTCAAATCGGCTACTGAATTGTTGGAAGTTTACTGCCATGTCGCCTAAACACAAACAATTAGAAAAGAAAAACAAACAAAAATAGGAATTAACAATGATATTGAGTATAGCCTATCCACATTGATGATAGCTTCTATCATGCGATAGATGATGAGGGATTAAAAATCTTAATATTTTCTCTAGCGTATGGCGCAAGGTTAATGATGTGTTCGAAACTAGCAAGTATACTAGTCGCACAAGTAATAAAGTGATAAGTAAGATATCGTTCCCACGAGGATTGATTCTAATTGAATTTGTTATTTCCAGCAACAATTAACTAAATGGGGGGTTTTGTTGGTTGATTAACTAGATGAAAAACTGAATACAATGGTAATTAATGAATAACACAATGCAAACTTAATTGAAATGGGAATTAATCAATGATAGAAATCTGGTCAAGGGATCATTCTCCACCACAAGATATGGATTTACGAATTTATTGTAGAATTATCATCCAATTACACCATTGAAATTATCAACCGTAGATAACAATAAGCTCTGTTATCCCAATCTTTCCTTACTTTGTTGTTAAATAAACAGGCTCTTTATTTAATCTCTATCCATCAAACAACCTAGAACAAGCTCTCTAAATTTAATTCAATGGATGCATTACGAAAAGAAAGACAGGTTGATCTAAGCAATAAACACACAAGCTCGGATTATTTAACTTAGGTTATATTCTCCAATTGCAATCTCTGATAACAATTTTGGCTACTAATGATTAGAAATTCAAGACAATTACGGATCAAGATTTCTAGTCTAGCAATAGACAATATCCAGATTATATTCAGTTGGCCACCCAAATACAATCCAGCAAGCAATCATAAGCATTAAACCTGGGAAAATACAAGCAACTTCAATTAGAGAATTGGATAACAACTTCTTGCACAATCAACTTACAAAAACCATATCAGGGGCTTTGAAATCACCCTAAACCAATTCAGATTCAGTTACACATGTTTAAGAACGTGGTAAATACAATACAACATGGAGACATTCCAGAAAATGAAAGGTAAGGGAAAAACTTAGCAAATTTGATGTAATTCTCTTTGGATTGTAGTTCTTCCTCTTTCCAAGCTTCCTTTCTCCTTCAAGAACTCCAAGAGATGAAAGAATTCCAGAGCTTTAGCCTCCACCATGTTCTCCCCTCTCCAAGTTATGAAAATAAAACCCTAAATGTGTTTAAATACTCTGCTACAGTGACTTGCTACAGTGCCCCGTATTATACATGCTACAGTGA
The DNA here is from genome assembly GCA_013180625.2 of Boswellia sacra. Taxonomy (NCBI): domain Eukaryota; kingdom Viridiplantae; phylum Streptophyta; class Magnoliopsida; order Sapindales; family Burseraceae; genus Boswellia; species Boswellia sacra. The sequence continues at coordinate 14,059 of SNVD02001216.1, read as the reverse complement.
CTTGTGGAATTATATTTCTATACATCTCACACTGTTTTGATTACAACTTTTGGTACACTGAATGAATTTATAAACCGTAAATTTCTCCATAAAATAGACTTCGAGAGCTTTCCAACGGTATATAATATGTCATCGGGTTCATTGTATATCAATACAATTAAATCCGAGAAGATGGTTTACTAGCAGAGGTGAAAATGAAGGGTTTTACTCCATTTTTGTGCAAGTTGCTCCAAAACTCCTACAAATATCAAAACCACACAAAAACATAAAAATACCAAGGAATATAGCAAAGAAACATAGAGGAATTAATATGAAAATGATATATAATTAGACACCTATCAGTTAAAATAATTGCTAACATGGGGGAAGGAAAACAGAGAGTTCAAGATGAAATTGATATGGTAAGAGAGGATAAATAAGGAAAAAAAGGTAAGAGATATATAAGAAGAAATTAAGATTTTTTATTTAAGTCAATCTACTTAATGTTAATTATTTAAATATCATATTTTTATTACAATTTTACCCTTATTTAATTTTAAAGTGGGGTCTAATGATATGAAAAGTGGTGGCTGAATAGTATTACTTAAAGAGAAAAGCTTACATGGTTGAACACCATATGAAAAAGCCTAAGCTTGTAAGTTAGAGCAAAGATAAAGACCCATGCTCACCAAAAAAAAAAAAAGAATGCAAAAAAGAATGGCTTACATGGTCAAGCATCACGTGACAAAGCCTAAGCTTGTAAGGTAAAATAAAAAGCCTACAAGGTAGAGCGAAAAGAAAGGCACATGCCTGCAAGGCAAAGTAAAGAGAAAGACACATATAGACAAACACCATATGACAAAGACTAAGCCTGAAGGATAGAGCAAAAAGCTTGTAATGAGAATAAAAAGCCTACAAGGCAAAACAAAGAGAAGTAAGCCCTCATGGTTAAATACCATATGACAAAGCATAAGCTAGCAAACAAAATAAAAGGCCGACAAGATAAGGCAAAGAGAAAGGCCCATGCTCGCAAGGTAGATTAAAAGAGAAAGGAGTGTTGTTATTTGAGCCCCTTAAAAACTCTCTTTAAGCTCACTCTTAACATATATTTTAGATAATGTCTAAACTGCGTTATTCCTTTTTTTTTTTTTTAGGTGTAGAATTCATCAACTCCTTCATCCGTTCATTTATTTTTTCTTTTCTCATGTTTCTCTCTAAAAAATCAATTTCTTACTTGTAGTAGTTAAATGATATGGATCATTTGAAAATAATAATTTACAAATGTTTTGAATTGCAATTTTTTTTAAAAAAAAAAGCATGCGCTTAGATAAAAAAAGAAACACAAGTTTTGAAACCTTGAGATTGTGGATTTCAAGCTTGTCTGGCCTGGTAGTGCACTTGAGAAGGGTTATTGCTCTGCCTTGGCTAAGCTGCTATTAATGCAAGGACAAGAAGGAAAAAGGCAATAACTAAACATAATGTGGTTATGTTAAGCTACCAATGAAACTGAAATTTTGACAAAATTATTTGTTTTCAATTGTGCATTAGAATGGAAGTTGTAGATTTGTTTGAGATTGAGAAAATCTAGAACAAATGTATAAATCAACATTAAAATAAGAAATAAAACTTAATTTATCAAGTTATTGATTTCACGAATAATTTTAATGAAGTGTAGAAGAAGGAAGATAATTAGCTTTGCTATGCTCTAGATGATTTTATCAAAAATTAGATATTTGAAAGGGTAGTTTTGACATTTTTTATAATATATTTTTAAAAGGGGTTTAGAAAGATATTTTAGGGGGTTTGATTAACAATATTCAAGAGAAGGGCTCACATGACCAAACACCATGTGACAAAGCCTAAGCCTGCGAGGTAGAGCATAAAGCTTGCAAGACAAAGTAAAAAGCTTATAGTATAAAATAAGAGAAAGGCCAACATGATGTAAAACTGCTTAGGCCTGCTATACCTTGCAAGACAAAGGAAAAAGCTTATAGTATAAAGAAAACAGAAAGGCCAACGTGATGTAAAACTACCTAGGCAAGGCCTAAGCAAGGCAAACCTTGTAAAGTAGGGCAAAAAGAGAGTCTTTGCTTACAAAAACAAAACTAAAAGAGAAAACCAACATGGTATTGCAAGCTTACAGGTACTACGGCACCTAAACATGGCAAGAACCTCACATCTCTACATGCTCCACACAAGCCCTTAACTTTCTCCTTTGGAATCCCTTTAATTAATGCGCCAATCATATTCTTTTCAATGATTTTGAAAAGCTCTTCATTGCGATATGTTAATAATAAACCCAATCAGTTTGATCAAGAAAAACCATTCTCGTATCCAAATAACCACCTCTGATCTCATTATTCCTTAACTCATATTTTCTCTCTTAAAACAATTTCTAAAACGCGTTAAAGGTGGATTTGGGACTTTGGATGGTGGTTATGACATGATGGTGATGTTACGAAAATGAGGCCAAGACTATTATCTTGTGGTGCCTAGGGTTGTGTTGTCTTGTGGATGGTTTGTAATTAGGTGATGGTATGCTTGATTACTTGAAATTTTTTTAGGTTAAGCGATGATTGGTTTTGCAAATGTTGCTACGAACTTATAGTTTTGTAGATTTAGGTATTTCTTGTGGATGGTTAGGAGGTGTTTAGTTCTATATTTTGAGTTTTTGTTTTCAAAATTTGGAAAGAATATGTGATTATTTTTAAATTTTTTTGAATTTTGAAAATAATATATGGTTGATATTGATTAAATGGTATTGATAAATGTGTGTTTTCTAAAAACAATTTTTGGAATACACAAACAAAAGGCCTAGTTTGCTATTGTTTACATATTTGGCTATTGATAAGTGTCTATTTATATATCATTTTCATATCAATTCGTCCATGTTTCTTTGCTATATTCCTTGGTATTTTTATGTTTTTGTGTGGTTTTGATGTTTGTAGAAGTTTTGGAGCAAGTTGCACAAAAATGGAGTAAAACCCTTCATTTTCACCTCTGCTAGTCAACCATCTTCTCGGATTTAATTGTATTGATATACAATGAACCCGATGACATATTATATACCGTTGGAAAGCTCTCGAAGTCTATTTTCTGGAGAAATTTACGGTTTATAAATCCATTCAGTGTACCAAAAGTTGTAATCAAAACAGTGTGAGAAGTATAGAAATGTAATTTCACAAATCCCTGTAGCATGTAAAATACGGGACACTGTAGCAGGTTACTGTAGCAGAGTATTTAAACACATTTTAGGATTTTATTTTGAGGAGTTGAAGAGGGGAGAACGTGGTGGAGGCTGCAGCTCTGGAATTCTTTCATCTCCTTGGAGTTCTTGAAGGAGAAAGGAAGCTTGGAAAGAGGAAGAACTACAATCCAAAGAGAATTACATCAAATTTGCTAAGTTTTTCCCTTCCCTTTCATTTTCTGGAATGTCTCCATGTTGTATTGTATTTACCACGTTCTTAAACATGTGTAACTGAATCTGAATTGGTTGAGGGTGATTTCAAAGCCCCTGATATGGTTTTTGTAAGTTGATTGTGCAAGAAGTTGTTATCCAATTCTCTAATTGAAGTTGCTTGTATTTTCCTATATCTAATGCTTATGATTGCTTGCTGGATTGTATTTCGAATGGCCAACTGAATATAATCTGGTTGTTGTCTATTGCTAGACTAGAAATCTTGATCCGTAATTGTCTTGAATTTCTAATCCTTAGTAGCAAAATTGTGATCAGAGATTGCAATTGGAGAATACAACCTAAGTTAAATAATCCGAGCTTGTGTGTTTATTGCTTAGATCAACCTATCTTTCTTATCGTAATGCATCCATTGAATTAAATTTAGAGAGCTTGTTCTAGGTTGTTTAATGGATAGAGATTAAATAAAGAGCCTGTTTTATTTAACAACAAAGTAAGGAAAGATTGGGATAACAGAGCTTGTTGTTATCTACGGTTGATAATTTCAATGGTGTAATTGGATGACAATTCTACAATTAATTCGCAAATCCATATCTTGTGGTAGAGAAGGATCCCTTAACCAGGTTTCTCTCATTGATTTTTCACTCAAATTAACTTTCTGTTTTGTTATTCTTCATTTGTATTCTTAGTTCATTTGGTTAATCATTCAACAAAAACCCCCTTATTTAGTTTATTGTTGCTGGAAAATAACAAATTCAATTAGAATCAATCCTCGTGGAAACGATATCTTACTTATCACTTTATTATTTGTGCGACTAATATACTTGCTAGTTTCGAATGCATCAAGTTTTTGGCGCCGTTGCCGGGGATTGATTTTCTAATCGATTTGTTATTTTGTTTTCATTGTTGATTCATATTTTCTTTGTTTTTCTTTTCTGATAGTTTGTGTTTAGACAACATGGCAGTAAACTTCTATCAATTCAGTAGCGGATTTGAGCCACAAGTACCATGGAGAGTAAATGAGGTAAGCACTCCGAACATTGAACAACAACTTTCTGAGCTAACTTCTCTTGTCGAAAACATGGCTGTAGGAGATATGCAGAAATCTTATGCATGTGGGTATATTCTACCATGGAGCATCCAATCGACATGTATCCAACTTTACAAGAAGAATATATGGAACGAGCCAATGCCATGGGTGGATTTCCAGGACAAACCAAGGCAATGGTATGATCCTTCTCTAATACTTACAATGCGGATGGGAGATCAACTAATTTTAATTACTGGAATCATCAACCAATCCCCAAATGCCATACCAAATCGGCCACAAGGTTTAATCAACCTAGAGTGCAGCAACCATTTCAAATGCAACCACCACCAATGCCACAACCAGCACCACAACCAGCTCCAGAAAACTCAGGTATGTCACTCCAGGATATTGTTAATGCACTTGCCACTAACACAATGCAATTCCAGCAGGAAACTGGGGCAAGTATCCAAAACCTGGCAAATCAAATGGGACAATTGGCTACTAGCATGAGCAAATTCGAGGGCCAAGACTCAGAAAAATTATCTTCCCAAACAGTGATCAATCCAAGCGAGACCGCTAGTGCGATAACTTCGCAAAGTGGAGAGCAATTAGATGTCTTGGCAGGAAAATCACAAACTGATGAAGGAGATGACACCACATCCACCATGAACAAAACATCGACTTCTCAGGTAAATCCTATAACTCCCATTCCTTCATATGTTACTCCTCCACTTTATCCTAGTAGATTTGCAAAATCGATGAAGGAGGAACAAGAACAGAAAATCCTGGAGACTTTTCACAAAATCGAGGTAAATATACCAAATCTAGATTCTATCGAGCAAGTACCTCATTATACAAAGCGTCTCAAGGAGTTATGCACCAATAAGAGAAATATAAAAGGGAATGAGAAAGTAAGTGTGGGGGAAAATGTTTCAGCTGTATTACAAAAAAAAATTCCTCCGAAATGCAATGATCCAGGTACATTTACCATTCCATGCACCATTGGTAATACCAAGTTTGAAAGAGCTCTGTTAGATTTAGGAGCATCTATTAATGTCATGCCACATTCCATTTATGCTTCTTTAAATCTTGGACCTTTTGCAAAAACTGGTATTACCATTCAACTTGCTGATCATTTTAATGCATATCCCAAAAGAGTTGTGGAAGATGTGCTTGTGCAGGTGGATCAATTGGTTTTCCCAGCAGACTTCTGTGTCCTTAAAATAGAGGATGAGACATCTCCTAATTCAACTTCGATTCTTTTAGGGAGACCATCGTTGAAAAATACTAGAACCAAGATTGATGTTTATGATGGCACTTTCACCATAGAGTTTGATGGCAAAGTGATCCGTTTCAATATTTTCGAGTCAATGAGGTACCCTAGTGACTTGCATTCTGTTTTTGCAGTTGACATTATTGATTCTTTGCCACAAAAATGTTTTGAGTTAACTCGCAAGGATGGATTGGAAATGGCTATTAATGAGCTTATAGGGACAAAAAATTCCAAAGAACCAAGAAGGTTGATACAAATGTCCAAAGAGATGGAGGAAGCTATGGCATGCTTAGATGAGACTATAGCTATAATCACAAGCAGGTATGATGTTTCTTACATTGAATTACTTTTATCTAATGAGAAACTTCTTCCTTCTGTGATGAAAGCCAATACCTTGGAGCTTAAGCTACTTCCAGATTATTTGAGGCATGTGTTTTTGGGTGAGAATGATTCTTTGCCAGTTATAATAGAAATGGGCCTTGCACCACTACAAGAAGAGAAACTCGTCCAAGTACTTAGAGATCACAAAATAACTATTGGGTGGACGATTGCTAACATCCAAGGCCCAGCCATATGCATGCACCATTTCTTGTTGGAAGAAGGATCCAAGCCCACTAGAGAAGCACAACGGAGATTGGATCCTCCCATGATGGAACCAACGTCGGGCTGAGGACGTTAAACCAAGCGCTTATTGGGAAGCAACCCAATGTTTTTGAAAAATAAATAAAAAAAGAAAAGAAAAAATAAAATAAGGTAGTAATGATCAATTTTTGTGTCTCGAGGAGATTCCATTCGTAGGCCATCAAATTGATCAGGTTTTATCTCTCTTTGACATCTGTCTCATTTGTTTTTATTTGTTTTTACTTGTTTTTGACTTCTATTTGTTATTGTGTTGTTATCTCTTTTATGTGTCTTTAGTTTCGTCTCTACTCTTTTCTTTTCCTTCCTTTGTTTAATTTGATTATTTCGCACTTCGAATTCATTTGTGCAACAGCTTGGGGAAACATTCGAAGAGGAGTTGAAACCATTGCCCGAAGGTTTGAAACGTGCATATCTTGGAGAAGAACAGACTCAATCGCATTATCGGTAATATCTCTCCTTTTCTTCTCTTCAATGGATGCCGATATCTTTCTGTCGAACCTTCGTAAATATTTTCCTTCACTTCCTCAAAATGCTGTGTTTAAAATTTAGAAAGTACGGATGACTAGACTTTGGGCGTTGATGCTCCTAAATGTGCCTGCTGATATCCGATGGCTTATCGAAGCCAAGGTGAGATTGTCCGGTAAGCCGGACATTAATCTCGCAAAATACATGCCTGGTCTAGGAAAGAGCTACTACGCCAAGATGCGAAGAGCGAAAAGGTTACAAGTATGTTATAAATGTGCTAGATGGAATTGTAAACAGACATGTCGTTCATTAGGTTTTGCGTCCAGGAATAGAGAAGATAAACTTTCATTTATTAAGAATGGTTTGAGTAATGAGTCGCTGGATAATGTTTTATTAACTCTTGAGTCACATTCTTGCGGACTTGTTCAGTGTGAATTGCTTAATCTATGGACACAATTTCATGATGAATTGCAGTGTTATAGTCTAGGGAATCTGACTAAAAATGACCCTGTTTGCCAGTTTATAAGAAAACTGGATGGGAAGCAAATCCCCGACTCATAGAAGGCGTTTCAGCCGTTACTGGACGTAAAATCAGAGGAAGATGTGAGCCACAATCACAACTACTTGTATATTTGAATGTGTGTTGTTATTGTCAAATGTTTTTCTTGTTTCGTTTGATCTGATTATCAATGTTGTTTTTGTGTTGTTGTTGTTTGTTGATTTTGTTTGTTTAATTTCAAGTTTTCTTTTTGACGAACCATATGACTACCCCATGTCATAAGCACACGTGGAGACGAGTGTGGAGGTTTTGTCAACCTCCGCTATCTCTACTTTTCATGCGTCACATGGGAGACAAGTGTGGCAGTTTTGTCAAACCCCACCGAAAGTGTATTTCCATTTTTCATGCTTCACGTGGGAGACAAGTGTGTAGGTTTTGTCAAACCCCGCCGAAAGCATATCTCATTTTTTCAAATCTTGGGGCAATAAATCTGCATCGAGCAACCCCCACCGAAAGTATGTCCCCATGTGTCAAAAGTTGAGAGTTTTATGGGTGTATATATACATTCTGCATATTTTCATATGTCATTCCATAACCTGTCTTGCAATTGACAAGCATACTATCTAACGTGTCTTACACAAGATTAGAGCACTTGTAGAAATGGAGAAAACATCAATTCGGCGATTCCGCAATATATGCGTATTTTACGGATCGCAATTTGGTAAAGATGGAGAGTTTACCACAGCAGCTCTTGATCTTGGTAGGACATTAGCTGCAAGGGGTATTAATTTGATTTAGGGAGGGGGTAGTCTTGGGTTAATGGGGTGTGTGTCAACAGCTGCATCCCTAGGAGGGAGCAACGTTCTCGGCATTATCCCTAAACCCATTAGCTGTACGAGATATCATAGGCAACACAATGGGGAAAGTTACAAAAGGGGTTTTCCCCCCCCCCCCCCCCCCCCTAGCATGTGCATGAGCCGATTACACATAATGGTTGTTAAGTCCCGATGCATTTATAGCTTTGCCTGGTGGTTGTGGTACATTAGAGGAGATATTTCAAATCACCTCTTGGGCACAGCTAAACATCCATCGGAAACCCATTGGTTTGTTAAATGTCAATAAGTTTTTTGATGGTTTGTTGTCTTATCTTGATCAAGCAGTAGAAAAAAAACTTCATCTCACAGTCGGCGAGGCAAATCTTGGTTACAGCTTCAACTGCAGGGGAGTTAATTGATAAACTCCAAGAATTCATCTATTCGCCTGATCCAACAACGGCTCGGATAGATTGGTTTGGAGAAGGCAATAAAAGGCGTAGACTAGATTTAACGCTCCATCTGTAATCTCTATCTATTGGTTTGCTTCGTTTTTGTTTACTTTCTTTTTAGTGTGTTTATTTGAGATTTTTCATATCATTTCTTTTGAGTTTTTTTTCAGGTTGTTTCTTTCGTCCCAGGTAATATTTTCTAATCTCGGTTTTTAGAGTGGTGGCTTAAAAAGTTCAAGTTCTCTTGAAACGCATTCTGGATCTCTTCAATCCATAATGGCTGAATAAGGAGGCTAACTTCTAAACTTTTTAGCCCATTCTAACTGACTTGTTTTTGTTTGCTGGCTTGTTGGACTTTGTTATTTTATGAGTAAGTTTAGTTTTGTGTAATTTAGAGTTGTTGTGTGTTTTTGTTTATATCAGTTTCGATTCGAAAAAAAAATATTGTGGAAAAACCTGAGAATGACAGAATATGGGGTTTCCTTAACTCTTGAAACGCATTCTCTCTAAATAAATTTGTAGTTTGTTTATTTTATGTTGTTTGAAGTATCTTGTTTCTTGTTTTGTTCTTCATAATAAAGGTATATAGGCTGGAAACCTTAAGTCTGCGGGCTACTGGTCCTAAAGATTGTTGAAATATACAATATTGACTCAGGTATAACAACGCCACGTACCTCTTTTCTTGCATTTTGTGTGTCGATGATAAGATAATGATTGAATTAAGAATAACTCTTGGAAAATGATAAATTATGCATGGATCTGTGTGCTTGAAATGTTTATTGGTTTTCGCTTTGCTTTTGATTCCTTGCGCAATATTGAGCACTGAGCTATTATCACTGAGTTATTTGTTTACTTAGAGCAAATTTATGTAATTTAAATGTTTCTTCAGATTTCAATGAATTCTAGAACTTGTTTGATGGTCACTCGAGGCGAAATCCTAGACTGTGCACCATTGGGGAAATGATTTAGGCCATCTTTGGACCGTTTGAGCCTTAATAGCCAACCTTGACTGAAATTGATCCCTATTTACCCCTTTGAGCCTTTGTAAGCCTTTTTCTTTGTTAACTCACTAAAAGATTTCCTAACCTCAAATGAATTTGTTCCAAACAGTTTATCCCTTACCTACGAGCATGTAGATCATTCAAATTAAATTTTGAGCTATGTTCTGGTTTTGGGAAGTTAGAGGAGGTTGGGATGTGTCATGAGCAATGCAAGTGAGTTCTGTTGTGTTTGAAAAAAAAAAAAGAAAAAAAAGCCAATCTGTACTTACTGTCCACGTACTTACACATTGAGGACAATGTGTTGTTTAAGTGTGAGGGAGGGGAAGTGTAATAAAAAAAAAGAACAAAAGAAAAAAAAAAGAACAAAAGAAGAAGAATAAGAGATCTACACCCTTAAGTATTCTTAAAAAGAATGAAACAACAAAGTGTGGGGGTGTAGTTTTCTTTTGTTTTCTGCAAAAAAAAAAAAAAAAGATTGAGTGTTCTAAATAAGTTTGGAGGAGAAACCTGGTGAATTGAAATGAAGTTGTGTTATAGGGTTGAGCTCTACATAGTCTTGAATGATTTATGTTTTTCTGGGTGATTTAAGCCAAATTATTATCCTTTATCATACCTTCACCCAAGCCAAACGTTACAAGCTTAATAAAGTCCTACTTGATCCTTGGTGTTGTGCATGTCTACATTAGTGGAGAGTGACTTGAGAAGCAAGCCTATGGAGTTCATTTATACAAACATCTTCAATATTAAATATGATTCATTTTTATGCATAAACTCATCCGGGTTTCAAGTGATTAGGTGATAATGGCTCTACACACACACACTTGAGGAATTGAAGTGAAGCGAAACTAATCTTTGAGATAAAATTCTTGATCAAGTGCATTATTTTGAAGTTTTCCTTGGGTTTTAATTAAGTACAATCTTTGAGGCCTATTTGCAAGATGAAGCATTTGTGTGTTTTAATTTTTTGTTGATTCTGTTTTGGTTTAGTTTTATTTCATATTGTCGTAGTTGCTCGAGGACTAGCAAAGTCTAAGTGTGGGGGAATTTGATAAGTGTCTATTTATATATCATTTTTCATATCAATTCGTCCATGTTTCTTTGCTATATTCCTTGGTATTTTTATGTTTTTGTGTGGTTTTGATGTTTGTAGGAGTTTTGGAGCATCTTGCACAAAAATTGAGTAAAACCCTTCATTTTCACCTCTGCTAGTCAACCATCTTCTCGGATTTAATTGTATTGATATACAATGAACCCGATGACATATAATATACCGTTGGAAAGCTCTCGAAGTCTATTTTCTGGAGAAATTTACGGTTTATAAATCCATTCAGTGTACCAAAAGTTGTAATCAAAACAGTGTGAGAAGTATAGAAATGTAATTCCACAAATCCCTGTAGCATGTATAATACGGGACACTGTAGCAGGTTACTGTAGCAGAGTATTTAAACACATTTTAGGGTTTTATTTTGAGGAGTTGAAGAGGGGAGAACGTGGTGGAGGCTGCTGCTCTGGAATTCTTTCATCTCCTGGAGTTCTTGAAGGAGAAAGGAAGCTTGGAAAGAGGAAGAACTACAATCCAAAGAGCATTACATCAAATTTGCTAAGTTTTTCCCTTCCCTTTCATTTTCTGGAATGTCTCCATGTTGTATTGTATTTACCACTTTCTTAAACATGTGTAACTGAATCTGAATTGGTTGAGGGTGATTTCAAAGCCCTTGATATGGTTTTTGTGAGTTGATTGTGCAAGAAGTTGTTATCCAAGTCTCTAATTGAAGTTGCTTGTATTTTCCTATATCTAATGCTTATGATTGCTTGCTGGATTGTATTTCGAATGGCCAACTGAATATAATCTGGTTGTTGTCTATTGCTAGACTAGAAATCTTGATCCGTAATTGTCTTGAATTTCTAATCCTTAGTACAAAATTGTGATCAGAGATTGCAATTGGAGAATACAACCTAAGTTAAATAATCCGAGCTTGTGTGTTTATTGCTTAGATCAACCTATCTTTCTTCTCGTAATGCATCCATTGAATTAAATTTAGAGAGCTTGTTCTAGGTTGTTTAATGGATAGAGATTAAGTAAAGAGCCTATTTTATTTAACAACAAAGTAAGGAAAGATTGGGATAACAGAGCTTGTTGTTATCTACGGTTGATAATTTCAATGGTGTAATTGGATGACAATTCTATAATTAATTTGCAAATCCATATCTTGTGGTAGAGAAAGATCCCTTAACCAGGTTTCTCTCATTGATTTTTCAATCTGTTTAAATTTGTATTGTGTTACTCTTTACTTGCATTAATATTTCATCTAGTTAATCAATCAACAAAAGCCCCCTCACTTAGTTTATTGTTGCTTTCGAATAACAAATTCAATTAGAATCAATCCTTGTGGGAACGATATCTTACTCATCACTTTGTTACTTGTGCGACTAGTATACTTGCTAGTTTCGAACGCATCAGCAGTAAACTTCCAACAATTCAGCATCGGATTTGCGCCACAATTACCATGGAGAGTAAATGAGGTAAGTACTCTGAACATTGAACAACAACTTTGTGAGCTAACCTTTCTTGTGGAAAACATGGCTGTAGGACATATGCAGAAATCTTATGCATGTGGGGTATATTCTACCATAGAGCATCCAATCGACATGTATCCAACTTTACAAGAAAGAGATATGGAACAAGCCAATGCCATGGGTGAATTTCCAGGACAAACAAGGCAATGGTGTGATCCCTTCTCTAACACTTACAATGCCGGATGGGAAGATCACCCTAATTTTAATTACTGGAATCATCAACCAATCGCCCCAAATGCCATACCAAATCGGCCACAAGGGTTTAATCAACCTAGAGTGCAGCAACCATTTCAAATGCAACCACCACCAATGCCACAACCAGCACCACAACCAGCTCCAGAAAACTCAGGTATGTCACTCCAGGATATTGTTAATGCACTTGCCACTAACATAATGCAATTCCAACAGGAAACTGTGGCAAGTATCCAAAACCTGGCAAATCAAATGGGACAATTGGCTACTAGCATGAGCAAATTTGAGGGCCAAGGCTCAGAAAAATTATCTTCTCAAACGGTGATCAATCCAAGAGAGAATGCTTGTGTGATAACTTTGCAAAATGGAGAGCAATTAGATATCCTGCCAAAGAAATCACAAACTGATGAAGAAGATGACACCACTTCCACCATGAACAAGACATCATCCTCTAAGGTAAGTATTAAAACTGCTATTCCTTCTTTTGTTACTCATCCACTTTTTCCTAGCAGATTGGCAAAATTGAAGAAGGAGGAACAAGAACAAGAAATCCTGGAAACTTCTCATAAAATCGAGGTAAATATACCACTTCTGGATGCTATTGAGCAAGTACCTCGTTGTACAAAATTTCTCAAGGAGTTATACACCAACAAGAGAAAGTTGAAGGGAAATGAGAAAGTAAGTGTGGAGGAAAATGTTTCAGCTGTATTGCAAAGAAAAATTCCTCCAAAATGCAAAGATCCAGGTACGTTCATCATTCCATGCACCATTGGTAATACCAAGTTTGAAAGAGCGATATTAGAGTTAGGAGCATCTATTAATGTCATGCCATATTCTATTTATGCTTCTTTAAATCTTGGACCTTTTGTGAAAATTGGTATTACCATTCAACTTGTTGATCATTTTAATGCATATCTCAAAAGAGTTGTGGAAGATGTGCTTGTGCAGGTGAATCAATTGGTTTTTCCAACAGACTTCTATGTCCTTAAAATAGAGGATGAGACATCTCCTAATCCAACACCGATTCTTTTAGGGAGGCCATTCTCGAAAACTGCTAGAACTAAGATTGATGTTCATTATGGCACTTTGACCATAGAGTTTGATGGCAAGGTGATATGTTTTAATATTTTTGAGGAAATGAGGTACTCTAATGACTTACATTCTATTTTTGCAGTTGATGTTATTGATTATTTGCCACAACAAGGTTTTGAGTTAACTCGCAAGAATGGAGTGGATGTTGCCATTAGTGAACACATAAGGATAGAAAGTTTCAAAGAACCAAGAAAGCTGATACAAGTGTCTAAAGAAGTGGAGGAAGCTGTGACAAGCTTGGATGAGACTATAGCTATCACCACAAATAGGTATGATGTTTCGTACATTGAATTGCCTTTATCTAATGAGAAACTTCTTCTCTCTGTGATGAAAGCCAATACCTTGGAGCTTAAGCTACTTCCAGATTATTTGAGGCATGTGTTTTTGGGTGAGAATGATTCTTTGCTAGTTATAATAGAAATGGGCCTTGCACCATTACAAGAAGAGAAACTTGTCCAAGTACTTAGAGATCACAAAATAAATATTGGGTGGACGATTGCTAACATCCAAGGCCCAGCCATATGCATGCAACAATTCTTGTTGGAAAAAGGATCCAAGCCCACTAGAGAAGCACAGCGGAGATTGGACCCTACCATGATGGAACCAATGTCGGGCTGAGGACGTTAAACC
>SNVD02001214.1:0-14409 GCA_013180625.2 Boswellia sacra | reverse complement strand
GGATCTTCAATGATCAAATCACGTTCATCTCTTTGAGAAGGAGGCAATTGGGTAGTAGAAGCAGCTTTATGAGTACGACCAGCCATTGAACCAAAAGCTCTGATACCAAATCTGATACCGGATCTTCTTGAAGTATGGCTCTGATACCAAATCTGATACCGGATCTTCGAGATATGGCTCTGATACCAATCTGATACCGGATCTTCGAGATATGGCTCTGATACCAATCTGATACCGGGCTGCTGGATTATAACAAATCAAGAGAGGATCTTCAAGTTGATAAACAACTCAGGCAATGACTGGAACAAGGATTATGAAACCCAATAAACACTCAAACTAGGGTAACAAGCTCACCACCAAGGTAAACACCAATGGGATACAGAAATTTCACCACCCAAGGATGTAAACAAAGGATACAGGGCTCAAAACTAACTCACCACTCTATGGAATCCACCAAGAGATACAGAGTTAAAGAGAAATCAGTATAAATACTGAAATTTCACTCAAATTCGAATTCCAAACTTCACTCCCTTGAATACACAACTTTAGAGCTTAATTAACTTGGAACAACCCTCCAAGCATAGGTAAAAGACAATAATTAAATGATTTCAACAATTACAACTCAACTACTACATTTACAACTCATTTATTAACTAAGACTCATAAGTAAACTCATTAGGTAATAAAGCATAACCAACTAAGCTAGAAATTCAAATTTCAACCAACTAAGCAATCAAATTCAAATTCGAGAGTAGACTTTAATGCACCATTAACTATGAACCAGCTGTGAAGAGATAGTCATAGATTCCTGCAGACAACTGCAAATGACACATTGACAAATGTGTTAGAAAGCTGACTTCAAGATCTTTTATAGCCACAAATCTTGACCTTTAATTCTCTGCACAGCAATACCAGTTCTTTTACGAAATTATCCCTCAGTCTGGTTCATGTGCACTCCTGACCATTGTAACAATTTGCACCCCTTGATGATCTACCATGAATTCCATGGATTGCAACACTCCTGTGTCATAATCAATCAACAAAACCCCCCATTTATTCTGTTTTCGCTTTCGAATAACAAATTCAATTAGAATCAATCCTCGTGGGAACGATATCTTACTCATCACTTTATTACTTGTGCGACTAGTATACTTGCTAGTTTCGAACGCATCACTACTGCATATCATCCACAAACTAGTGGTCAAGTTGAAGTTTCAAATCGAGAAGTCAAGTCCATTCTCGAGAAGACAGTGAATTCGAACCGAAAAGATTGGAGCCTACGATTGAATGATGCACTTTGGGCATACCGAACTGCTTATAAGACACCTATTGGTATGTCTCCATATAGGTAGTCTATGGTAAGCCATGTCACCTTCCGGTAGAGCTCAAACACAAAGCATGGTGGGCAGTAAAGATTTGTAACATGGAGATGGATGCTGCTGGTGAACAAAGGAAGCTTCAACTGCAAGAATTGGAAGAACTTAGAAATGATGCCTATGAGAATTCCAGAATTTACAAGGAGAGAACTGATGCGTTCGAAACTAGCAAGTATACTAGTCGCACAAGTAATAAAGTGATAAGTAGATATCGTTCCCACGAGGATTGATTCTAATTGAATTTGTTATTCAAAAGCAACAATAAATTAAATAAGGGGGGTTTTGTTGGATGATTAACTAAATGAACTAAGAATGCAAATGAAGAATAACAAAACAGAAAGTTAATTTGAGTGAAAAATCAATGAGAGAAATCTGGTTAAGGGATCCTTCTCTACCACAAGATATGGATTTGCGAATTAATCATAGAATTGTCATCCAATTACACCATTGAAATTATCAACCATAGATAACAACAAGCTCTGTTATCCCAATCTTTCCTTACTTTGTTGTTAAATAAAAACAGGCTCTTTATTTAATCTCTATCCATTAAACAACCTAGAACAAGCTCTCTAAATTTCATTCAATGGATGCATTACAATAAGAAAGATAGGTTGATCTAAGCAATAAACACACAAGCTCGGATTATTTAACTTAGGTTGTATTCTCCAATTTGCAATCTCTGATCACAATTTTGCTACTAAGGATTAGAAATTCAAGACAATTACGGATCAAGATTTCTAGTCTAGCAATAGACAATATCCAGATTATATTCAGTTGGCCACCTAAATACAATCCAGCAAGCAATCATAAGCATTAGACATGGGAAAATACAAGCAACTTCAATTAGAGAATTGGATAACAACTTCTTGCACAATCAAACTTACAAAAACCATATAAGAGGCTTTGAAATCACCCTCAACCAATTCAGATTCAGTTACACATGTTTAAGAACGTGGTAAATACAATACAACATGGAGACATTTCAGAAAATGAAAGGGAAGGGAAAAACTAGCAAATTTGATGTAATTTTCTTTGGATTGTAGTTCTTCCTCTTTCCAAGCTTCCTTTCTCCTTCAAGAACTCCAAGAGATGAAAGAATTCCAGAGCTGCAGCCTCTCCCCCGTTCTCCCCTCTTCAAGTTATCAAAATAAAACCCTAAAATGTGTTTAAATACTCTGCTACAGTGACTTGCTACAGTGCCCCGTATTATACATGCTACAGTGCTTGTGGAATTATTTTTCTATACATCTCACACTGTTTTGATTACAACTTTTGGTACACTGAATGGATTTATAAACCGTAAATTTCTCCAGAAATAGACTTCGAGAGCTTTCCAACGGTATATAATATGTCGTCGGGTTCATTGTATATCAATACAATTAAATCCGAGAAGATCACTGAATAGCAGAGGTGAAAATGAAGGGTTTTACTCCATTTTTGTGCAAGTTGCTCCAAAACTCCTACAAACATCAAAACCACACAAAAACATAAAAATACAAGGAATATAGCAAAGAAACATGGACGAATTGATATAAAAGTAATACATAAATAGACACCTATCAAATTTCCCCACACTTAGACTTTGCTAGTCCTCGAGCAACTACAATGATACGAAACAAAACTAAACCGAAACAGAATCAGAGAAAATTAAAACACACCAATGCTTCAACTTGCAAATAGGCCTCAAAGATTGTACTTAATTATAACCCAAGGAAAACTTCAAAATAATGCACTTGATCAACAATTTTATCTCAAATATTAGTTTAGCTTCACTTCAATTCCTCAAGTGTGTGTGTGTAGAGCCATTCTCACCTAATCACTTGAAACCCGGAGGAGTTTATGCATAAAAATGAATCATATTTAATATTGAAGATGTGTGTATAAATGAACTCCAAAGGCTTGCTTTTCAGGTCACTCTCCACTAATGTAGACATGCACAACACCAAGGATCAAGTAGGACTTTATTAAGCTTGTAACGTTTGGCTTGGGTGAAGTTATGATAAAGGATAATAATTAGGCTCAAATCACCCACAAACACATAAAATCATTCAATATTATGTGGAGCTCAAGCCCATGACATAAACAATTCATTCTTATTCATCAAATGACTCTCCCAAACTTATTCAGAACACTCGAACTCTCTTTTTTTTCTTTTTTTTCTTTTTTTTCTTTTTTCTTTTTTTTTTTGTAGAAAGCAAAAGAAACTACACCCCCAAACTTTGTTGTTTCATTCTTTTTAAGAACGCCCAAGGGTATAGAACTCTTTTTCTTCTTTTTTTTTTTCTTTTTTTTTTTTAACTGCAATTCCACTCCCCCACACTTAAACAATACATTGTCCTCAATGTTTAAGTACGTGGAAGATAAGTACAGATTTTTTTTTCTCTTTCTTTTTTTTTTAACAAACATAATAAAACTCACTTGCATTGCTTATGGCATAATCCAACCTCCTCTAACTTCCCAAAACCAGAACATAGCTCAAAATGTAATTGCGAATGATTTACATGCTCATAGGGAAGGGATAAACTGTTTGGAACAAATTCATTTGAGGTTAGGAAATCTTTTAGTGAGTTAACAAAGAAAAAGGCTTACAAAGGCTCAAAGGGGTAACTAGGGATCAATTGCAGTCAAGGCTGGCTATTAAGGCTCAAACGGTCCAAAGATGGCCTAAAATCATTTCCCCAATGTTGCACAGTCTAGGATTTCGCCTCGAGTGACCATCAAACAAGTTCTAGAATTCATTGAAATCTGGAGAAACACTTAAATTACATAAACTTTTTCTAAGTAAACAAATAACTCAGTGATAATGGCTCGGTGCTCAATTTTGTGCAAGGAATCAAAGGTAAAGCAAAAACTAATTAACATTTCAAGCACAAAGATCCATGCATAATTTATCATTTCCAAGAGTTATTCTTAATTCAATCATTATCTTATCATCGACCCACAAAATGCAAGAAAAGAGGTACGTGGCGTTGTTACACCTGAGTCAAGATTGTATATTGCAACAATCCTTAGGACCAGTAGCCCGCAGACTTAAGGTTTCCAGCCTATATACCTTTATTATGAAAGAACAAAACAAGATACAAGACACTTCAAACAAACATGAAATAAACAAACTACAGATTTATGTCGAGAGAATGCGTTTCAAGGGTTAAAGAAAACCCCATATTCTGCCATTCTCAACTTTTTTCCACAATTGTTTTTTTTTTTAAATCAAAACTGATAAAGATAAAAACACAACAACTCTAAATTACGCAAAACTAAACTCACTCATAAAATAACAAAGTTCAACAAGTCAGCAAACAAAAACAAGTTAGTTAGAATGGGTCTAAAAAGTTTAGAAGTTAGCCTCCTTATTCAGCCATTATGGATTAAAGAAATCCAGAATGCGTTTCAAGAGAACTAGAACTTTTTAAGCCACCACTCTAAAAACCGAGATTAGAAAATATTACCTGGGACGAAAGAAATACCATGAAAAAGCTCAAAAGAAACGACATGAAAAATCTCAAATAAACACACTAAAAAGAAAGCAAACAAACACGAAGCAAACCAGCAAATAGAGATTACAGATGGAGGGTTAAATCCAGTTGACGCCTTTTGTTGCCTTCTCCAAACCAATTTATCCGAGCCCTTGTGGGATCAGGTGAATAGACGAATTCTTGTAGTTTGTCAATTAACTCTCCTGCAGTTGAAGCTGTAAACAGCATTTTCCTTGCTGACGGTGAGATGAAATTTTTTTCTACAGCTTGATCAAGAAAGGACAACAAACCATCAAAAAAAATTATTAATATTTAACAAACCAATGGGTTTCCGATGGATGTTTAGCTGTGCCCAAGAGGTGATTTGAAATATCTCCTCTAATGTACCATAACCACCCGGCAAAGCTATAAATGAATCGGATTAACAATCATATGTGCAATACGCTCATGCATGCTAGAGAACTGTAACTCTTCCCCCATTGTGTTGCCTATGATATCTCGCAGAGCTAATGGTTAGGGATAATGCCGAGAACTTTACTTCCTCCTAAGGATGCAGCTGTCGACACACACCCCATTAACCCAAGACTACCCCCTCCATAACTCAAATTAATACCCCTCGCAGCTAATGTCCTACCAAGATCAAGAGCTGCTGTGGTAAACTCTCCATCTTTACCAAATTGCGATCCGCAAAATACGCATATATTGCGGAATCGCCGAATTGGTGTTTTTCTCCATTTCTACAAGTGCTCTAATCTTGTGTAAGACACGTTAGATATTATGCTTTTCAATTGCAAGACAGGTTATGGAGTGACATATAAAAATATGCAGAATGTATATATACCACACATAAAAACTCTCAAAAATTTTGACACATGGGGACAACTTTTCGGTGGGGGTTGCTCGATGCAGATTTATTGCCCCAAGATTTGAAAAAATGAGATACTGCTTTCGGCGGGTTGACAAAAACCTACACACTTGTCTCCCACGTGAAGCATGAAAAATGGAAAAAGACACACTTTCGGTGGGGTTTGACAAAACCGCCACACTTGTCTCCCACGTGAAGCATGAAAAATGGAAATACACTTCGGTGGGGTTTGACAAAATTGCCACACTTATCTCCCACGTGAAGCATGAAAAGTAGAGATATACTTTCGGCGAAGGTTGACAAAACCTCCACACTCGTCTCCACGTGTGTGTATGACATGGGGTAGTTATATGGTTTGTCAAAAGAAAACTTGAAATTAAAACAAACAAAATCAACAAACAACAACAACACAAAAAAACAACATTGATAATCAGATCAAACGAAACAAGAAAGAAATAAAATTCGACAACAACAACACACATTCAAATATACAAGTAGTTGTGATTGTGGCTCACATCTTCCTATGGTTTTACGTCCATTAACGGCTGAAACGCCTTCTATGAGTCGGGGATTTGCTTCCCATCCAGTTTTCTAATAAACTGACAAACAGGGTCGTTTTTAGTCAGATTCCCTAGACTATAACACTGCAATTCATCACGAAATTGGGTCCATAGATTAAGCAATTCACGCTGAACAAGTCCACAAGAACGTGACTCGAGAGTTAACAAAACATTATCCAGCGACTCATTACTCAAACCATTCTTAATAAATGAAAGTTTATCTTCTCTATTCCTGGACGCAAAACCTAATGAAAGACAAGTCTGGTTACAATTCCATCTAGCACATTTATAACATACTTGTAACCTTTTCGCTCTTCGCCTCTTGGCGTAGTAGCTCTTTCCTAGACCAGCATGTATTTTGCGAGATTAATGTCCGGCTCACCGGACAATCTCACCTTGGCTTCGATAAGCCATCGGATATCAGCAGCCACATTTAAGAGCATCAATGCCCAAAGTCTAGTCATCCGTACTTTATAAATTTTAAACACAGCATTTTGAGGAAGTGAAGGGAAATATTGACGAAGGTTCGATAGAAAGATATTGGCATCCATTGAAGAAGAGAAAAGGAGAGAATTACGCTAATGTGATTGAGTTTGTTCTTCTCCCAGATATGCACGTTTCAAACTTTCGGGCAATGGTTTCAGCTCCCCTTTGGATGTTTCCTCAAGCTGTTGCACAAATGAATTCGAAGTACGAAATAATCAAATTAAACAAAAGGAAAGAAAAGAAAAGAGCAGAAACGAAAACTAAAGACACATAAAAGAGATAACAATGCAATAACAAACAAAAGTTAAAAACGAGTAAAAACAAATAAAAATAAATAAGACAGATGTCAAAGAGAGATAAAACCTGATCAATTTGACGGCCTACGAAAAGAATATCCTTGAGACACAAAAATCGATCATTATTACCTTATTTTATTTTTCTTTTCTTTTTTTTAATTTATTTTGCAAAAAACATTGGGTTGCCTCCCAATAAGCGCTTGGTTTAACGTCCTCAGCCCGACGTTGGTTCCATCATGGGAGGATCCAATCTTCGCTGTGCTTCACTAATGGGCTTGGATCCTTCTTCCAACAAGAAATGGTGCAAGCATATGGCTGGGCCTTGGACGTTAGCAATCGTCCACTTAATAGCTGTTTTGTGAACTCTAAGTACTCGAACGCGTTTCTCTTCTTGTAGTGGTGCAAGGCCCATTTCTATTGTAACTAGCAAAGGATCTTTGTCACCCAAAAACACATACCTCAAATAATCTGGAAGTAGCTTAAGCTCCAAGGTATTGGCTTTCATCACAGAAGGAAGAAGTTTCTCATTAGATAAAGGCAATTCAATGTACGAAACATCATACCTGTTTGTGATTATGGCTATAGTCTCATCTAAGCATGCCATAGCTTCCTTCATTTCTTTGGACACTTGTATCAAAATTCCTGATTCATTGGAATTTTCTGTCCCTATATGCTCACTAATAGCTACATCCAATCCATTCTTGCGAGTTAACTCAAAATATTGTTGTGGCAAAGAATCAACAACGTCAACTGCAAAAACAAAATGTAAGTCACTAGAGTACCTCATTGCCTCAAAAATATTGAAACATATCACCTTGCCATCAAACTCTATGATGAGAGTACCATCATGAACATCAATCTTGGTTCTAACAGTTTTCGAGAATGGTCTCCCTAAAAGAATCGGAGTTGGATTAGGAGATGTCTCATCCTCTCTTTCAAGGACATAGAAGTTTGCTGGGAAAACCAATTGATTCACCTGCACAAGCACATCTTCCCCACCTCTTTTGGTATATGCATTGAAACGATCAGCAATTTGAATGGTAATATCAGTTTTGTTTGCAAGAGGTCCAAGATTTAAAGAAGCATAAATAGAATATGGCATGATGTTAATAGATTCTTCTAAATCTAACATAAACTTGGTTTTACCAATGGTGCATGGCATGGTGAACGTACCTGGATCTTTGCACTTTGGAGGAATTTTCCTTTGCAATACAGCTGAAACATCTTCCCCCACACTTCCTTTCTCATTTCTTTTTAACTTTCTTTTGCTGGTGCATAACTCCTTGAGACATTTTGTATAATGAGGTACTTGCTCGATAGCATCCAGAAGTGGTATATTTACCTCGATTTTATGAGAAGTTTCCAGGATTTCTTGTTCTTGTTCCTCTTTCGATTTTACAAATCTACTAGGAAAAAGTTGAGGAGAAACATATGAAGGAATTGGAGTTATAGGATTTACCTGAGAAGTCAGTGTTTTGTTCATGGTGGAAGTGGTGTCATCTCCTTCATCAGTTTGTGATTTCTTTGGCAGGACATCTAATTGCTCTCATTTTGCAAAGTTATCTCAAAAGAATTCTCTCTTGGATTGATCACCGTTTGACAAGATAATTCTTCTGAGCCTTGGCCCTCGAATTTGCTCATGCTAGTTGCCAATTGTCCCATTTGATTTGCCAGGTTTTGGATACTTGCCCCAGTTTCCTGCTGGAATTGCATTGTGTTAGTGGCAAGTGCATTAACAATATCCTGGAGTGACATACCTGAGTTTTCTGGAGCTGGTTGTGGTGCTGGTTGTGGCATTGTGGTGGTTGCATTTGAAATGGTTGCTGCACTCTAGGTTGATTAAAACCTTGTGGCCGATTTGGTATGTCATTTGGGATAATTGGTTGATGATTCCAGTAATTAAAATTATGTTGATCTTCCCATCCAGCATTGTAAGTGCTAGAGAAAGATCAGACCATTGCCGGTCTTTTGGCCCTGGAAAATCCACCCATGGCATTGCTTGTTTCCATATATTCTTTCCTTGTAAAGTTGGATACATGTCGATTGGATGCTCCATCGTAGGGAATATATCCCACCATTCATAAGATTTTTGTATTCTCCCTACGCCTGTTTTCCACAAGAGAGGTAGCATTCAAAAAAGTTGTTGGTTTCAATGTTTCGAGTGCTTACCTCATTTACTCTTTTGTCCCCCCGCCCCCCCCCCCCACAAAATTTTTTTGGGGGGGGGACTGTGGCTCCAAATCCGCTACGAATTGATAAAGTTTACTGCCATGTCGTCTAAACACAAATAATCAGAAAAGAAAAAAACACAAAAATATGAATCAACAATGAAAACAAAATAACAAATCGATTAGAAAATCAATCCCCGGCAACGGCGCCAAAACTTGATGCGTTCGAAACTAGCAAGTATACTAGTCGCACAAGTAATAAAGTGATAAGTAAGATATCGTTTCCACGAGGATTGATTCTAATTGAATTTGTTATTTCCAGCAACAATAAACTAAACAGGTGGGGTTTTTGTTGAATGATTTACTAAATGAAATAAGAATGCAAGTAAAGAATAACAAAACAGAAAGTAAATTTGAATGAAAAATCAATGGGAGAAATCTGGTTAAGGGATCATTCTCTACCACAAGATATGGATTTGCGAATTAATCGTAGAATTGTCATCCAATTACAGCATTAAAGTTATCAACCGTAGATAAAAACAAGCTCTGTTATCCCAATCTTTCCTTACTTTGTTGTTAAATAAAATAGGCTCTTTACTTAATCTCTATCCATTAAACAACCCAGAACAAGCTCTCTAAATTTAATTCAATGGATGCATTATGAAAGAAAGATAGGTTGATCTAAGCAATAAACACACAAGCTCGGATTATTTAACTTAGGTTATATTCTCCAATTGTAATCTCTGATCACAATTTTGCTACTAATGATTAGAAATTCAAGACAGTTACGGATCAAGATTTCTAGTCTAGCAATAGACAATATCCAGATTATATTCAGTTGGCCACCCAAATACAATCCAGCAAGCAATCATAAGCATTAAACATGGGAAAATACAAGCAACTTCAATTAGAGATTGGATAACAATTCCTTGCACAATCAATTCATAAAAACCATATCAAGGGCTTTGAAATCACCCTCAACCAATTCAGATTTAGTTACACATATTCAGATAGAATACAAATACAATACACTATGGAGACATTCCAGAAAATGAAAGGGAAAGGGAAAACTTAGCAAATTTGATGAAATCTCTTAGGATTTGTAGTTCTTCCTCTTTCCAAGCCTTCAATCTCCTTCAAGAACTCCAAGAGATGAGAGAAATCCAAAGATGCCGCCTCCTCCACGTTCTCCCCTCTTCAAGTTATCAAAATAAAACCCTAAAATGTGTTTAAATACTCTGCTACAGTGACTTGCTATAGTACCCCGTATTATACATGCTACAGTGGCTTGTGGAATTAGATTTCTATACATCTCACACTGTTTTGATTACAACTTTTGGTACACTGAATGGATTTATAAACCGTAAATTTCTCCAGAAAATAGACTTCGAGAGCTTTCCAACGGTATATAACATGTCATCGGGTTCATTGTATATCAATACAATTAAATCCGAGAAGATCACTGACTAGCAGAGGTGAAAATGAAGGGTTTTACTCCATTTTTGTGCAAGTTGCTCCAAAACTCCTACAAACATCAAAACCACACAAAAACATAAAAATACCAAGGAATATAGCAAAGAAACATGGACGAATTGATATAAAAGTAATACGTAAATAGACACCTATCAGGGGGTGTGATGAACACTTAAATATGCATGTTTAATAAGAGTTTAGTTCATCATATTGCATTAATAGTGTCATTAAATTCCTCAACTTAAGCATATTTTGTAGCATTTGCATCTTTGGAATTAATTCCTCTTAATTTTGGTTTTGTTACAAGTTCGGTAAAATGGGCATAACTCTCTATTTATAGATCCGAATGGTGCAACTCTTAATGTTTTAGAAAGCTGATTCAATTGTCTACAAGATTGCATTTCACAAGCATCATCAAATTCGGGCTCTTAGAGGACCAAAATTGGGCTTGAAGTGAACCCATTTACAGTCTCGACCCAGTCTGACAAGGCCTCAGTATTTGGACCGTTTCTCTCAAAATACGTATCCAAATTGTGCAAATAAATATGTTCTAGAAAGCTGAGAGAAATATCTACAAATTTCATGAAGACATGTGATTAAAATTCTGAACATTTCAATGTCAAAATTGATGGTCAAATTCAGTGCCTAATGATCCCAATTGTCAAAGATATTTACAACTAATATTTGACAATTATGCCCTTGTAATTTGACAAGTTTGCCCCTGGATGTATCTATAAATAGAGGTGCCTTGTGACCCATTAGGGCATCTTGGCCTTGGCTGGAACATTTTGGCTTTGGCTAGGATCTTGTATTGTGTTTTGTGTGTTTATGTTATTAATGAATTTCCTTTTTCTTGCATTTTATTTTCTTTCTATTATAATGTTCTTCTAATTTCTCTTTTGCTAAGGTGAAAGGGTGAAACCCTTGATATGAGAATAAGGATTCTCTAACCCTTAATATGTGCTTAATAATCTTAATCTTATAATTTTTATTCAATATGATTTATATTTAATTTCTTAATCAATCTTGACACCACTCGTAAAGTGGAGGTCTTGATCCATTGTTGACAATCCTTGGCACATCAAATGCTTGGATCCTTTCTAGATGATGTATGGTTCTTCCTTACTGACACGAATCTAGTTAGAAACCTTGATTGGTTGTAGACATATGGTGATTGGCACATTGGATGCTTGAACACATTTACAAGTAGTGGTATAAATATTGGTAACAAAGCAAATATAATTCTTATAACTAAAATAGGTTGTTTATCCTTATTCGAAATATCAAGGGCGGATCCCCTAACCTTAGCTTTCATTATTATTGTGTTGATTTCTCTTGTGTGATTCTCATTTATTATTTACGAACTTGTTCTTACTTATATTTGTTCATCTCTTTAAATCATCCACATCATATTGCTTACTTATAGTTTGTAGTGCTAAAATCCCCTTCCTCGTGGATCGACCCCGGACTCACCGGGTTTATTACTTCGACACTCCTATACTTGGGAGACAATCCTTTTTCGGATGTGTCAGCTTGTTTTATTTAATAACAAAGTAAGGAAAGATTGGGATAACAGAGCTTGTTGTTATCTACGGTTGATAATTTCAAAGGCGTAATTGGATGACAATTCTATGATTTATTCGCAAATCCATATCTTGTGGTAGAGAATGATCCCTTAGCCAAATTTCCGTCATTGATTAATTCTCACTTCAATTAAGTTTGCATTGTGTTATTCTTTATTTGCATTAATATTTCATTAGTTAATCAATCAACAAAACCCCCCCGTTTATTCTGTTTTTGCTCTAAAATAACAAATTCAGTTAGAATCAATCCTCGTGGGAACGATATCTTACTCATCAGTTTATTACTTGTGCGACTACTATACTTGCTAGTTTCGAACGCATCAACCTGCTACAGTGCCCCGTATTATACATGCTACAGAGATTTGTGAAATTATATTTCTACACTTCTCACACTGTTTTGATTATAACTTTTGGTACACTGAATGAATTCATGAACCGTAAATTTCTCTAAAAATAGACTTCGAGAGCTTTCCAACGGTATACAACATGTCATCGGGTTCATTGTATATCAATACAATTAAATCCGAGAAGATGGTTGACTAGCAGAGGTGAAAATGAAGGGTTTTACTCCATTTTTGTGCAAGTTGCTCCAACACTCCTACAAACATCAAAACCACACAAAAACATAAAAATACCAAGGAATATAGCAAAGAAACATGGACGAATTGATATAAAAATAATACATAAATAGACACTTATCAATTCCCCCCACACTTAGACTTTGCTAGTCCTCGAGCAACTACAACGATATGAAACAAAACTAAACCGAAACAGAATCAAAGAAAAAATAAAACACATAAATGCTTCAACTTGCAAATAGGCCTCAAAGATTGTACTTAATTATAACCCAAGGAAAACTTCAAAATAATGCACTTGATCAACAATTTTTTCTCAAATATTAGTTTCGCTTCACTTCAATTCCTCAAGTGTGTGTGTGTAGAGCCATTCTCACCTAATCACTTGTAACCCGGATGAGTTTATGCATAAAAATGACTCATATTTAATATTGAAGATGTGTGTATAAATGAACTCCATAGGCTTGCTTTTCAAGTCACTCTCCACTAATGTAGACAAGCACACCACTACGGATCAAGTAGGGCTTTATTAAGCTTGTAACGTTTGGCTTGGGTGAAGGTATGATAAAGGATAATAATTTGGCTCAAATCACCCACAAACACATAAATCCTTCAAGACTATGTAGAGCTCAACCCTATAACACAACTTCATTTCAATTCACCAGGTTACTCCCCCAAACTTATTTAGAACACTCAATCTTTTTTTTTTGTAGAAAACAAAAGAAAACTACACCCCCACACTTTGTTGTTTCATTCTTTTTAAGAACACTTAAGGGTATAGATCTCTTGTTCTTCTTCTTTTTCTTTTCTTTTTTTCTTTTTTTCTTTTTTTTTATTACACTTCCCCTCCCCCACACTTAAACAACACATTGTCTTTTTTTTCTTTTTTTTCTTTTTTTTTACAAACACAATAGAACTCACTTGCATTGCTCATGACACATCCCAACCTTCTCTAACTTCCCAAAACCAGAACATAACTCAAAATTTAATTGTGAATGATCTACATGCTCATAGGTAAGGGATAAACTGTTTGGAACAAATTCATTTGAGGTTAGGAAATCTTTTAGTGAGTTAACAAGGAAAAAGGCTTACAAAGGCTCAAAGGGGTAACTAGGGATCAATTTCAGTCAAGGTTGGCTATTAAGGCTCAAAACGGTCCAAAGATGGCCTAAATCATTTCCCCAATGTTGCACAGCCTAGGATTTCGCCTTGAGTGACCATCAAACAAGTTCTAGAATTCATTGAAATCTGAGAAACATTTAAATTACATAAACTTTCTCTAAGTGAACAAATAACTCAGTGATAATAGCTCAGTGCTCAATGTTGCGCAAGGAATCAACGGCAAAGCGAAAACCAATAAAGATTTCAAGCACACAGATCCATGCATCATTTATCATTTTTCAAGAGTTATTCTTAATTCAATCATTATCTTATCATCCACCCATAAAATGCAAGAAAAGAGGTACGTGACATTGTTACACCTGAGTCAAGATTGTATATTTCAACAATCCTTAGGACCAGTAGCCCGCAGACTTTAAGGTTTCCAGCCTA
>SNVD02001212.1:0-14393 GCA_013180625.2 Boswellia sacra | reverse complement strand
GTCCACAAAAGAGCTGCATGTAACTTAAACAATTGCTGACATGATGCATCATAAGTAACTACACCTTCATTCCACAATTCATTCAATTCTTCAATTAATGGTTGTAAATAGACATCAATTTTATTTCCTGGGCCTTTCAGACCATTAATAAGCATAGAGAACATGAAAAATGTTTGTTTCATACACAACCATGGTGGCAAATTATAGGGTATTAATACCACAAGCCATGTCCTATGAGTTATAGACATAGTCCTAAAAGGATTAGAACCATCTGCAGCCAATCCCAGCCTCATATTACGACATTCAACAGCAAAATTTGGGTATTTTTCATCGAAAGGTTTTCCAACCAGGACTATCAGCAAGATGTCTTAAAACACCATCATCAATACGACCCTTTACATGCCATCGCATAAGAGAAGCAGTTTTTGAAGACATGAACAAGCTTTGTGATCTTGGAACTAGTGGAAAGTAACGTACTTGATTTGCAGCTAATTTTACCTCTGAAGTTGATATAGTATTTGGCCAATCAAACTGTTTATATCGAGAGGTATAACAGATTTCACAATATCAAGGTTTTCATGTTCAATTTTTAATAACATACAATTGTTAGGATATGCATCCTAAGTCTTATATTTAAATCCTAACTTAGTAGTTATTTTTTGAGCCTCATAGTATGAGGGAGGAATTTTTGCTTCTTTGGAAAAGATTTCTTTCAAAACTTTTAATGGCATTGTCATTGTTGTGTCTGTCCATCCATATAACATTTTCATATTCAAGAGACGAACAACAAAAGAAAGTGATGTAAACTTTTCACAACCTGGATATAAAGGACAATTGGCATCTTGAAGTAATTTAAGAAAGCCTTTTGTTCCCTCATTCAACTTCGCACCAACGACGTTGTCAAATGCAAAATCTAGAAATGTATTAATCCTATCTACATACGGCTTTGAAAATCTATCTCCCAAGTCAATCAAACTCTTGTCCACGTCTACTTTCCTTCAATAAAACAAAAATAATTCATATAAATAATTCGTTTAGGTAGTGAGTTGAAATTAAATTTGTTTAATAAGTTATTTAGTTTAGGTATTGAGAGGGCATTTTGAAGTATATTCATCTCTCTCTTCTCATTTCTTTTAGATAATAGGCTGGTTCATTGGTGGGCTGGTGTGGTGGGCTAGATTCAGTGGCAAATATTGTTTTCTGGGCTAGTCATTAATGGGCTGGTTTTATTAGTCGGCCGATTTTGTGGGCTTGGGTTGGGTGGACTGGTTTCATGGATTTAGTGGCCTTGCACTTAGTAGGCTTAGATTTAGTGGGCTTGGAGGGCTGGTTTCATTGGTAAGGATTATTTTGTGGGCTGCGATTGAGAGGGCTGGGTTCATCGGTGGGCTGGTATTTGGGGCTTTGGTTGAGTGGACTGGTTTCATTGGTGAGATTGTTTTGTGGGCTAGGGTTTAGTATGTTACTTTCATTAGTGCAATTGCTACCTAATCTATGAACTACAATATCATATTTGATTAGGTTATGAACACAATATCATACTTTAGTTTATACTATAAAATATTTTATTTTGTGTTTTGTGTGTCCAATATATGGTTTAACCTAAACATAATAACTTAAACATGCTACCTCATATATGAACTAGTTGCCAATGAAACTAATAAAACAACGCAAAAGTTAATATGTATGCAACATGACAAAGATAACAATGACATAAGACAAGATATATATAAAACACTATGTAGTATAGTCAATCATTCCATTAAAAGATGATAAAGATTTAAAAAAAAAAATTCTAGTACCTTATTCTTTATCTTCAATTGCTACCCAAAACTTCACTAAAGTAGATGTCCTTGAATCAAAATGCCAAAAACTTGGAGTGCCAATAATCCTAGAAATGAATGGTAATAAGCTTAATGGGAAAAGTTATTAGTAATATCCAATTCAATCCTATCAAATCAATAAAAGTAATTAGTAATATCCAATTCAATCTTATCAAATCAATATATATACTCAAGTAATCACAACCATATTGAAATCTCTCTCAATCACCATAAATAAATAAATATGGTATTTTTGTTGAAAGCTTATTAGGGTCATATGGATATAATATATATGAACATGTTCAACCTAATCTTTGCCAAACATTTTAGTTTTTGTTGTGAAAATTTATGGAAAGTTTGAAGTAGGACTATCCTTACCAATGTTATATGAAAGTTGGCTTTTGATCAAATTGACTAATGACTAATGAGAGAAGGAGAATCTACATTAATTGTATATTATATAAAAAGAATCTAATAAATAATCGTAAGTAAATTGATTATTTCTCATGTATATATGGTTAATATACTTACACGTTGAGATCGGATATATTGTTTTATATATAGATATATATATTTTTAAACTTGAACTAAAATGTTTTAACATTTAAGATTTGAAGGTTGTATTTGACTGATTTTATTAATGATTGATCAATTAAATTTTATTGGTCAGTTGATGTTATTTTTAAAAATATTACGGAATATATTTTCATTAAAATTTTGGTTTTAAAATTTTTATAAGAAGTGTTATTAAAATAATGGATGAAAAAGAAATGTAAATAAAAATAGTCACACCTATATATATATATATGTATATATGAATTCATTCTTAAATCTTATTAAAATCCTCCCTTCAGGTAAGGCTTATTATTGCCTTGCCTACCTACCTTAATTAGTTAATAGGTTTGAATAAAAGAAGCTAATGTCTAGCTTAAATACAAAATAAAAAATAATAAAGAAAAAAGAAAACCACCTTCAATTATCACAACATTTTATAACTTGAAGAAATCTTGAAAAATAGGTAGATGATGGCAGGAGAGAGTTATATGGTTGTTATCCAAGAGGCCATCATCCCTACTTGTGGTAGCTGGGGATGCATCTGTACCATAAGAACATGCATTAAGGCTATCAACTATATGAATCATGTGATGCATAGCCCATAGCTTTATGACTTAAGAAGCCAACTGTGTTGGTTGATATTTGTTTTAAATATGTACCAAAGGGGTGGGCTGAAACTCACAATACGCACTCTAGCGACTAGAGAGAGTTAAGAGTTTTGGTTCACTAGTGCATCGTATTTCCAAAATGTAGCAGGGAAGCAAGCTGTAAGCACATGTCTAAGAAGAAATGATGTCCATAGAGAAGCTTTCAATTTTCACAAACTCTTTTCAACATTTTCTACAGTACTTATAACTTCTAGTCTTCTATTAACTTCTCATCTTTTGTGATATATCTCCGTCTTGCATGTGCCCTTCATAACAACTCAGCCTAATAAAATAGAAAATAATACAACCATTATAACATGGCACCTCCTACAAAGAGATTTTATAAAGTTAAAAACAATACTTGAAATACTTTTACTTTTATTATGTCACAATTTAAATCAATGAATTTAACTTTTCTAGGCTCTCTAGCCCGCTGCCTATATATATACTTATCTCTAGGTAATATTTTAGGACTAATACTTTATATAATATTAACAGTCTAAGTCTTCTCCTCTTCTCATTTGATATAGCACTCACTACAAGAAAAAAGGCTTTTTACCGCTGGTCAAAATCGCAGTAAAAAGTCATTTACAACGGGCTTACTGCGGTTTTGGCCGGCCGTAATAAGTGGCATCATAAAAAGTCATGGGACTTTTTAGTGTGGTTTTGGCCCGCCGTAAAAGTCCTTATACTGCGATTAATAAGCCCGCCGTAAATAATCATTGTCTGCTTTGACAACACTATTTCTTCTTGTACTATAGGCATTAGAACCACCATAAATACTTAACCACAGGCACCAAAACTTCCATAAATAATTAATCGCAGGCACATAGTTGCAGTAAAAAGTCCATGGTGTTGTGGTGTAGTTCGTAGTGTTATTTATTGCAGCTTTGGGAACTGCCGTAAAAAAGTAGCAAACATTTTTTATGTTGGGAATCCATTTTTGTATCCAATTTTTTTTGTCTGTACATAATTTTTTTAATTAATTCATTGCATATATTAACTTGGGAATAATAAGTTAAAAGTCTAACATGGAAAATGACATTGAATTAACAATTCATAAATTACACAAAAGTTTTAATACACAAGAGTCTAAAAAGTCATAAGTTTATAGAAGTCTGATTTACAAACTAGCACAAATCAAACCAATCTAGAAGTCTTAATTTTGAAATTATTAACCATCACAAACCATTCTTAATGTGAGAAACCATGCACAAACAACAAGAAACAATAGCTTTAACCCATACACTCTATTTAAACTATACAACAAGAAACTTGATCCCACAACAAAGAAAACCAAAATAAACTAACAAAGAAAGATTACAAACATAAGATGCAAGAAGAGCTTAGCCGGATTGCTAAAACTATCATTAATATGCATCAACAACATGAATTCATTTAAATTTATGTATATATTTATGTAGCAGCTAGCCAAATCATCTGACCTGTAATACCTAATAACATTAATATCCTTAGATGGATGTTCATCAACTAGAAATCCTATCATTAGATTATTTTAACTATATCATTAGAAAAGATTTGATTAATATTAAAATTGAAAATTTCAAAAATCCTATCAATACTTGCTGCACTGATTCCTTAAAACAATAAAAATGAAAACTATACACATAACTTTTTAGTCGAACTCTTAATGTCAATATTTATAAATAATTTTATTTAGCTTTTACATATTAAGAATATCAATTTATGTGATCTCACACCCATTAGAACAATCCTAATTAAAACATTGACACACGCAATAAAATTTTACATAGTATTTCCAAAAAAAAAAAGAAAAAGAAAAAGAGAATGAAGAAAATGCTGTTCATTTTAATTAACACAAAACTTAAGGGTTAAATTAATTTAAGAAACTAGGGGAGAGGACACCTAGAATTTATTTCATTTGGCCCATGACTTAAGGGTCAATTGTCTAGTAATAGTTATTGAGAGAGAGGGCTTGCCCGAGGCCATGTAGAAGCTAATGAAGCTGGTTCGCTTATGTAAAAAGAACCCAATAATAATATTAATAAACCAAAGTGAATGCATTAATGAGGCCAAGATTCTTCTCTTTCTTTCCTTAAGTAAAAAATCTCTCGTCTATAAAGATGGTCTTTGTAGCTTCTAATCCTATATTATTATAATACTCATATCTTTTCATAGTTTAATGGACAATCAAAAGTTCCTCCTCTCCAAACTTTAATTGCAAGCTACTAACTTCGACTGCTACTGTTAATGAAGAATACTTTTCAAAGCTGGCACGTAGAGAGTTTTCTTTAGGTGATATGCGGTTGCAATCTATGTGGATTTATGTAATTTTATTTTCCTTTTTAATAGTTTAATTCTTTATTTTCTTAATAAAATCAGGATTCAGTTTAATATAAATATGGGATGGAACATGACTTTCGATTCATTAAGAAAAAATCGTAGTTGTAACTCACGGGCCTCAGCATTAGCCAGGTTCAATTTCAATTTAATTCTTTGATTTTTAGTGTTAACACCATATGTATCCTCCTTCTCTTCCTTGTTTCATTAAACATCTCATTTTGTTCTTTAATTATTCCATTAACATTATATTATTCTTTCTTCTTTAATCTCTGTTACAGTTAAGGTGTTGAGATCCTTCATTAATTATTATCTACTTCAAATTTTTCTCAAAAACAATTTTCTATCACAACCACTCAAACAAGTTTTTATTTATTTTTAATTAATCTTAGATCACAATAGGGAACAGTGATGTATCAGTATAGAGAAAGCCTCAAAAAGTAAAAAAGTCTCTCTTTTCACACACTAATTTTGGTCAAATCAACAAAAAGAAATGATTGCTGATCCATGCAAAACTCAAAATTTCACTCAGCAACAATAATTCAAACTATTTCAGCTATTTCACATCAATCTAAAAAGGAAAATCAACATGTCGACATTCAACCAGCTTTTTCTTAATGTAGTTACATCAACAATCCAAGCAAAGTAGACATATTGAAGCAAAATTAGTATTGAACTTGAAATCAGCTAAGTGACGGAAACACAGTGTAGCACAAGTTAATCTAAGGCACAAGAAAATACTAATGTCAGCATTTTGTATAAGTCTACTTACCAAAAGAGTTCACCAGGCAAAAAGCAATGTTAATCCACTTCACTTGTTTATTCTTCTTCATTTCCCTCTTCCACCTTATCTCCGCCAACAGACTCAAAAACAGCAACAATGGCAGCCATGCTGGTAAGTAACCAAACTCACTCTTAGTTTTTTTACATGTTTCTGCTATGAGTTGACTCAGTGTTGTGGTTAAATTTTGAAAATTTAAGCAGTAGCTGCAGATCATACTCTTGAAGGAAGCCACCAACACCTTACAGGGCAAGGCCCAGTTGGTGAGTAACATAAACACCTACACGACCATTGCTGATGTCGTCAGGACTACGCTCAGCCCCATAGGGATGGACAAGCTGATCCATGATGACAAGGGGAGTGTTACCATCTCCAACAACGGTGCCACAGTTATGAAGCTCCTCGACATCATCCATCCTGCCTCCATGATCCTCGACGACATCGCCAAGTCTCAGGACTCCGATGTCGATGATGGAACCACTACAGTTGTTCTGTTCACCGCTGAGTTCTTTCTAAAGTAGTATTGATCTGAACCGACAAAAAGTAATGTTAATTTCCAAGGGGATTTGGGTTGACTAAAGAGAAGGAAATTATTGAAGAGGCATAAAGGGGATTTGGTGGTGGTGATCGAAGAGGGGGGATTTGATACGAGAGAAGGAAATTAGCTAGGGATTTGGGTTGATGGGAGAGAAAGAAATTAGAAGAGAAGGAAATTAGATGAGAGACAAAGGAGGGAAATGCTAAAATTATTTTATAAGCTTCTATTGTGGCTCATTAAAAACTGCCTTAGATATATTAGTTTTCTACTAAGTGCGTGGCAGCCTGCCACAGATATTAATGTTTTACTACATTTTCAGATGCCTGCGGTAAATAGATGTAGTAAAAACTTGTTTTTCTAGCAGCGACTCATTTCCTATTGAGGATTAGAATTAAAATTTTATTTTAGCTAAAATTCGAACACGCATGAGGGTATATTTCTTATTTTAATAGTGATGAGCATGTAAATTCATAGTTAATATAATTGAAGCCGCTATGTCTTATTGATAACCCTAAATCAAGCAAAGAAAATAGAGATTTACTTATCCAATTTGTTTGCAATCTTTAAGGCTAAATTTGTTGAAAAGCCCTCTTCTTTTCAGGACCTTTCTGCCATCTGGTTGCCTCCTTTAATTTGTATTAGCTGAGAAGTATATGATACAATGATTTGTATAAGAGAATTACAAAATAAAATGAAAAAGAATGCCCACATACATAAATGCAGATGCACATATAGGAAGAATGCCACTCTATACAATTGTAAACAAATGAAACAAACACATATATAAGAAGAATGCCACTCTATATAGTTGTAAACAAATGAAACAAACAGATCAATAAGGTTTAAGCAGCAAATAAGAAACAGAGCAAAAAAGAACCGATACTTTTTTGTGCTTTTTTTTTTTTCAAATTTAGAGACTCAAAAGTAAACACCTTCAAGCGTTGGTGCGAACAAAATTTTCCATGCAGAAATTAAGTTAACTCCAAACTAATCCTTGTGGACTAATAAGAAATTTAAATTTGCGGATGCCTTGATGTCTTTCTTGCATTGGCACTCATCCAACCTTTGGAGCTTGTAGGATTATAGATATATTAGATGCATCTAATATCATTCTTGTTGAAAAAAAAATAATTACAACAACACTTCAAAGATAATCATAATAAACTTGAAGGTCAACTCCTTCAGCTAAATGCAAAACAATGCTTTTTGCACCCAACCAACTCTTTACACAAAAGAAAGAAACAACGCTTATTGATAACCATTTGCGAATAGTATATAAATAAAAACATAAAAATAAAAAAGCATATGTAAGCTCTGTAATGCTTTCTGATTTCAACCAATACCATCAAAGTATGAAACCTGTAGAGGAATCTAACTCCCACTCAAATGATATCTACAAAAATAAAAAATTAGGAATAATGCACCTTTTGCTAAGAAGAAATATTTTAATTAGTTAGTAGTCTTTAATTTATCGAAACATAATTAACATAATTACTTACCTAACTTTTCAATTAGAATTGAAAGAGAAGTGTAATTGCATTTGCCATTTGGGTTCCATCATAAAAGCTAGCTAAATTAAAGCAAAATGTTAAGAGATGAGATGTGATATGTTCCTCTCAAAATTATTTTATGGAGACAATACAAACGCATAAAGAGTACTTCAAAACTCTCAAATCAGTTTTCTATCTTCAATTAAATGATTCTCAACAGCTAACTTTTAGGGATTTTGTTCTAGGTTCTGTTAGGTTTTAAGCTTTCAGGGAAGATTTTATCTCTTTTAGGGCAATGAACTCGAGAAAAAATAAAAATGAGAATATGAAGCAATGACAAGCATTTTGTGAGCTCATTTATTATGAGAGAGGAAGGCTTTGTTGGGCATGCTCTAAAATAATGTTTAGATAGAGTGATGTAAACACATAACTGGACTACTAGTGGCTGTGGATTGGTGGATTTTATATCATTTGTGGTGTATATATGCAGTGTGTATACTAGTGATCTGGCATAGATTATATGGCTAGCGTGTAAGTTAGGTTCTGTGGATAAAAAAGCAACTTAGCCAATGCCCATAGCATCGGTTTTCCCTTATAAAATGCTCACTTTTTCATCATTTTTTAGCTTTGAAATCATCAATTAAGCATGGGGCTAGCTCTTTTGTTCATCTCATTATCAATGGCTTTCATTTAAATCTCTGTCAACTATTTCTTTTTAATTTCATCAAGGAAATAATTACCTTCCCATGAAATAATTGATTTCGGATACAAATAACAAATTGTATTTTTATTAATATATAATCAATATTATAAAAGGAAATAGCTATACAATGTTTAAGTTATTCACGAAAGATGAAGCAAAATTTTCTACATACTCCGTGTCTATGAACTTTATTTAATAATAAACAAATCTACAAGTCAAACATCATGTGAAAGGACAAGCCAAAGCCATTCCTCATGGGATACTCGAGAGTTGAGCGATTAACATTCCTATAAACATAATTACTGTCTCAAAACTCCTACTAAAAATTCTTGTACAACTTTAACTAAGAGTCTAAGAATTCTTATTTACAGAAAATTACTTACCTAAAACGGCCAAAATTTCGAAATGCAAGCTTCAAACTGGATGCTTCAACTTGATCTTGCCTCTCGGTCACTTGTGTTTGGGAACGGGTAAGCTTGCATTTGAGATTTGACTTTGCACAGTCAAAGTCCAGAAGGAATTTGAGAGGGAAGGAAAGTCATAACCAAGCTTTGAGGGAAGGAATTTCTACTGTCCATGTGAGATTTGAGAGGGAATTTGAGAAATTGAAGAAATTAGGGATTTGAGAGGGAAGCATGAGAGAGAGAGAGAGAGAGAGAGAGAGAGAGAGAGAGAAGTGGGAGAAGGGCGTTAAAGAGAATGGACAAAATATAATAATTAGATAATAAAAAAGCTTTTTACTGCGAGCCTAAAAAAATGCAGCAAAACCCATAACTTTTATTGGGGGTGTGATAGCCTACCACAAAATTCTAACTTTTGTCGCATTTTTAAAGACCTGTGGTAACTGGATGCAGTAAAAGGTCCATTTTGTAGTAGTGATGGCTCGAAGGATGAATCAATTTTCTAGTTTCAATCAGTCTTCTAGGCCTCCAAATAATCAAAATTTTAAAGGAAGAAGAAGAGGAGGTAGAGGTCAGAGTGGTAGATTTCATAGTGCAAGTGGTAATTCGAGGGGAAGAAGTGGTTGGAACAAACCAATATGTCAGCTTTATGGCAAAGCTGGACATGTTGCTCTTAAATGCTTTTATAGACTTGATGCTAGTTTTCATGGAAATCAACGTCCCACAGGCCAAGTGTTGGCTAATATGACTCAGCAAGGCAATCACAGTAACTCTTTACAGACTTCATAGCAAGCTTTTGTCTCATAGGCTTATGCTACACCAGTCATAGTTGCAAACCAGAATGGGTATATTGATACGGGATCAACATATCACATAACTAATGAGTTGAGTAATCTTGAAATGAAAAAAAAGATTATAATGGTCTAGAAGGGGTACAAGTGGAATTGGTAATTTTCTTCCTATTCCACATGTTGGAAGCGTAAGTTGCTTGCAATCTTTCAAGGTCTTAGTTTTAAATAATAATGTTTTTGTGGAATTTCATCCAACATTTTGTCTTGTTAAGGACAAGATTTCCAAGGAAGTTCTTTTGGAAGGACAACTTGAGCAAAGATTTTATAGGCTAACAAGTCCATTTCCAGCAACACCCATTACAATTTTAAGAGTTGAGCAGAATAAAGTGGTAGATGTTAGCAAGCTTTCTTCAGTAATTAGTACAAAGAATAAAACGGTAGCAGTTGGCAATCTTTCTTCAACAGTCAATGCTACGAAAAAAACTGTAGTAGTTGAGCAATTTTCTTCAGCAGTCAGTACATATACTTCTTTGTTAGCTTATATGAGTGTTAATTCAGTTGAATTCTCTTCCTTAGTTAATTGGCATAGGCGCCTAAGCCATCCAAATGACAATACACTATCACATATTGCAAAGCTATCAAAATTGTTT
Source organism: Boswellia sacra (assembly GCA_013180625.2). Lineage (NCBI taxonomy): Eukaryota > Viridiplantae > Streptophyta > Magnoliopsida > Sapindales > Burseraceae > Boswellia > Boswellia sacra. The sequence goes on along the minus strand of SNVD02001212.1, from coordinate 3,692 downwards.
TCTAGCAATCTAAATAAAATCTCATGTGAAGCTTGTTAACTTGGAAAAGATTGACATTCTTCATATCCGTCAACTTCCAATAGTGCAACTTCTTTTCTTGATGTGTGGGGTCTAACTCCCATGAAATCTATTGATGGCTTTGCTTATTATTTGTTATTGGTTGATAGTTATACTAAGTATAGCTGGATATATCCATTTCATGCTAACTCAGAAGTAGCCATATTCTTTCCTCAATTTTTGGCTTTAGTTGAAAGACAGTTTAGTACAATGTTTAAATGCCTTCAAACTGACTGTAGAGGTGAATTCAAGCCACTTAAATCATTTCTTGATAATTTGAGGATCATTTTTAGACATCTTGTCCATACATTCATCAACAAAATGGTGTAGTGGAAAGAAGACACAGATCTGTTTTTGAGATTCATTTATCTCTTTTAGCATAAGCTGCAATGCCTTTATCTTGTTATTGGCATTCTTTTCACACTGTAGTAACAAATTGCCTTATCAAGTTTATACTTTTCCTTTCCATTCAGAAACTTTTTAGTAAAATTCCTAATTACAAAATACTTAAAGTTTTTGGGTGTGCTTGCTATCCAATCTTAGACCTTATTAGCATCACAAATTTTCTTTTTATATTTCTGTTTATGTCTTTATTAGCTATAGCTCCTATCACAAAAGATATCTCTATCTTCACTCTTCTGGTAGTGCTTAGATTTCTAAAAGTGTGGTCTTTCATGAAACACAGTTTCTTTTCAAAGATGGTGCTTTTTTGTCATCCAAATGCCCAACCAGCTCATCTGTTACTATCACTTCTCCCTGGTTAATTCCTCTATTATCCTCTGTTACTTCTCCTAATTCTTCAAGTAGCAGTCCTAGTTCTCATCCTACCTTCTCTTTTCCTCATCCATATACTTTCTATTCCAGTCCCATTACTACCTCTTCAACTTCTGACACATGTAACCTTCTTAATTATACTTCAAGCCCTACTTCATCAATTACTCTCACAGATGCTATTCTGAACTCTACAAACATACATCCTATGTTTACTAGATCCAAAGCTGGGATGTTTAAACCTAAAGTTTTCACAGCTGATACTTTACTTACCTTTAAACCAAAATCAGTTACTCAAGCTCTTAGCAATCCACATTGGAAAGTTACTATGTAGGCAGAATTTGATGCACTCATGGATAATTCTGCTTCATCTTTGGTTCTTTTCATTCTTCTATGCATGTGGTAGATTGTAAATGGATTTTTTGAATTAAGTATAACACTTATGGGAGTATACAGAGGTATAAAGCTAGGCTTGTTGCCAAAGGCTTTGAACAAGAACCAGGGATTGATTACTTTGAAACTTTTAGTCCTATTATTAAACCTTCGATAATTAGAGTTGTTCTCTCACTTGCTATCACTCATGGTTAAGATATTCAACAAATTGATGTTAATAATGCTTTCTTAAATGGAGACCTGCAAAAGGATGTTTATATGTCTTAGCCTCTTGGTTTTGTTAATTCTTTGCAGCCAGATTATGTTTGTAAACTTCAAAAGTCTTTGTGTGGTTTGAAGCAAGCTCCTAGAGCTTGGTTTGATAAGCTGAAAGGAGCTCTGCTTTAATAGGGGTTTTGTACATCTTCAGCCAATACTAGTCTCTTTCTCTACAAGAATGAAGGTTTGTTAATCCTGAAGCTGGTATATATGGATGGATTTTTAATAACTGGTAGTGATAGTGCATAGCTACAGCAAGTTATTAGAGATGTAAATAAAAAGCTTGCATTGAAGACCTTGGGATCAGTTAATTACTTTCTTAGATTTGAAGTCCAAAGGAGAAAAGATGCATTGCTAGTAACTCAAAGTAAGAATGTTGCAGATTTGTTAAATAAGCTTAATATGACAGATGCAAAAAGCATTCAAACATCCATGGTTGCAGCCATAAATTATTTGCTGATGACAGTGAAATATTTGAGCAACCAGCTTTATATAGAAGTGCAATTGGTGGTTTGCAATATTTGGTAATGTCCAGGCTAGATATTTCATTTGCTGTCAACAAATTAAGTTAATTTTTGCAGGCTCCAACCAAGTTATAGTGGCAAGCGTGCAAAAAGGTGATGAGATATGTCAAAGGCACTTTGAACTATGGAATATTATTCAAGCCTATGCGAAGTTTTAGTTTAATTGGCTTCAGTGATGTAGATTGGGCCGGTTCAGTTAATGATAGGAGATCAACTTTAGGGTGTATTATCTATTTTGATAGCAATTTAATATTCTGGCCAGCCAAGAAACAAAAGGTAGTTGTTAGGTCTTTTATAGAGTCTGAACGTATTGTCCCAAGCAACAACAGAAATTTTTATGGCTGCAAAGTTTGCTAAAAGAATTGAATTTTCAGTTAAGTGAAACACCATTCCTATGGTGTGAAAACAAAGGGATAGAATCTCTAGCAGCAAATCCATTTTTTCATGCTAGGACCAAACACGTAGAGGTTGATGTACACTTTATCAGAGAAAAAGTGTTAACCAAGTAGCCGAAAGTTAAACACATCTCTACAGATTTACAAGTAGCAGATATAATGACAAAACCTTTGACTGGAGCTAAGTTTGAAGAACTAAGAAATAAGCTAAGTGTAATCTCAAGTAGCAAGTTTACTGATCAAAGATGACACAGCTAAACTTGAGGGGAGATGTTGAAGAACCTTAGTTGATGGAGGTTGTTAATTAAGCCTTCATTAGTTAGTTTTTTATATTGTTAGCGTTATTACTGCCAGCTGAGCAGAGTAGTTAGAGTAGCTCCAGCTCAACTACAGTGTGTATTAAGCAATATATCAGACTTGTATATAAAGTATCTAATGTCGTGTTTTTTGATTAAGTAATAAGAAAAGAAGTTCTCTGGAAACACTTCCTGTAACTAACTGAGCTCAAATTCGGTTAATTTAATTATATTGCATATATAATTGAATCATATGTCTATTTTGTTTTAATTAATTCACAATTTCACTCTTTAAAAAATATTATTTCATCTTTTTGTTAACGCATACGGGGAATTTGTATGTCTAATAATACTATTTTTGGTGGTTACGGTCTCAAAGTGAAAGCTATTGCTATTTATGGGAGTAAGACCACTTGTTTTGTAAGCTAACAAGCTATTTTGGCTTCCACATATAACCAAATTATATTGCAAGAAGAAGAAGGGTATTACAATGATAACAAACTTGATGTCGTTAAGTACATGAACTACAACATAATAGTACCTATAAATATAAATTTGTAATTTTTATAGGTGACACAACGAATATACAGTAGACCAAAAAAAATGAATACCAGTTTAATTAGAATGTTGAACGTAAATTTGTAACATGAACATTGTACTAGTAACAAATTGGATGTTATATGTTACATTACACCTCTTACATTCTACATTTTCCTATTATCAATATTGAAGGAATTGAAATATGCCAGCTGGCTCAAGCCTTGCCCAAGTGGCCCAAGCTCAGTAAAATATCAAGCAAATTAGGGGTGGGCATATCTAACTGACCTATCTTGACCCAAGCAAATTATGCTGGGGTCCCTTTTTCCTTAAACCCAATTACAAGCATGAAATGACTAACTCGATCAATTTGGGGTCTTAATTGGGCTTATTCTTTAGAATTAGAATAAGACATGGCTCGACCAATGTCTTAAAAAAATTTAAGAAATACCACATCTCAC
>SNVD02001209.1:0-14402 GCA_013180625.2 Boswellia sacra | reverse complement strand
GTAGCAGCCCCTTGGTATGCAGATATTGTTAATTACTTAGTTACCAAGAAGCTACCACATGACTTGACTCGAGCTCAAAGAGACAAGATCAAAAACATTGCCAAATATTACATCTGGGATGATCCATACTTATGGAAGCATTGTTCTGATCAAGTGATAAGAAGGTGTGTTTCTGAATCTGAAATTAATTCAATTTTGACCTTCTGTCATTCTTATGCATGTGGCGGTCACTTCGGACAAAAAAGAACAGCCCTGAAAGTTCTTGATTGTGGATTCTACTGGCCATCATTGTTCAAAGATGCATATCTATTTTGTAAAGCTTGTGACCGTTGTCAAAGGACAGGTAATTTAAGTGCCAAAAATCAAATGCCACAAACCCCTATACTTATTGTTGAGATTTTGATGTGTGGGGTATTGATTTCATGGGTCCTTTTCCTTCATCTTTTGGTAATGTTTACATTATACTTGCTATGGATTATGTTTCTAAATGGGTGGAAGCAAAAGCTACGAGAACTAATGATTCTAAAGTTGTTGTAGATTTTGTGAAATCTAACATTTTTGCAAGATTTGGACCACCAAGAGCCATGATAAGCGATAGAGGGACACACTTCTGCAACCGATCATTTGAAGCCTTGCTCAAGAAATACAACATCACTCATAAGTTGTCTACTGCATATCATCCACAAACTAGTGGTCAAGTTGAAGTTTCAAATCGAGAATTCAAGTCCATTATCGAGAAGACAGTGAATCCGAACAGAAAAGATTGGAGCCTACGACTTAATGATGCACTTTGGGCATACCGGACTGCTTACAAGAACCTATTGGTATGTCTCCGTACAGGTTAGTCTATGGTAAGCCATGTCACCTTCCGGTAGAGCTCGAACACAAAGCATGGTGGGCAGTAAAGCTTTGTAACATGGAGATGGATGCTGCTGGAGAACAAAGGAAGCTTCAACTGCAAGATTTGGAAGAACTTAGAAATGATGCCTATGAGAATTCCAGAATTTACAAGGAGAGAACTAAGGCATTTCATGATAAAATGATCTCCAGGAAGGATTTTGAAGTGGGACAGAAAGTTCTTTTATTTCATTCTCGCCTCAAGTTATTTCCAGGTAAATTACGATCTCGATGGGTTGGACCTTTTGTTATTACTAATGTTTTTCCCCATGGTGCCGTGGAAATCAAGAGCTTAAAAACGGATAAAGTATTCAAGGTGACTGGGCACAGGTTGAAGCCTTACTATGAGAATTCAGTGATGCAGGATATCGATGAGGTACCTCTCTAAGAGCCAACTTATCTTGATGGGTGAGGACAGATAACGTCAGGCTGAGGACGTTAAACCAAGCGCTGATTGGGAGGCAACCCAATGTTTTTGAAATATAATAAAAAGAGACAAAGAAAAGAAGGTAGTATTGATCAATTTTTGTGTTTCGAGAAGATTCCTCTCATGGGCTATTATAATTGATCAGGTTTTATCTCTCTTTGCCATTTGTCTTATTTGCTTTGTTGTTTGTTTTTGACTTTCATTTGCTCTTGTGTTTTTATTTCTTTTATATGTCTCTATTTTCTTTTCTTTTCTTTTCTTTTCTTGTGTTTAATTTGATTTTTCCGTGCTTCGGGTTCAGTTGTGCAACAGCTTGAGGAAACATTCAAACGGGAGTTGAAGCCATTGTTCAAAGGTTTGAAACGTGCATATCTGGAAGAAGAACAAACTCAATCGCATTATCGGTAATATCTCTCCTTTTCTTCTCTTCACTGGATGCTGATATCTTTCTTTCGAACCTTCGTAAATATTTCCCTTCACTTCCTCAAAATGCTGTGTTAAAAATTTATAAAGTACGGATGACTAGACTTTGGGCGTTGATGCTCCTAAATGTGCCTGCTGATATCCGATGGCTTATCGAAGCCAAGGTGAGATTGTCCGGTGAGCCGGACATTAATCCGCAAAATACATGCCTGGTCTAGGAAAGAGCTACTACGCCAAGAGGCGAAGAGCGAAAAGGTTACAAGTATGTTATAAATGTGCTAGATGGAATTGTAACCAGACTTGTAGTTCATTAGGTTTTGCGTCCAGGAATAGAGAAGATAAACTTTCATTTATTAAGAATGGTTTGAGTAATGAGTCGCTGGATAAGGTTTTGTTAACTCTCGAGTCACATTCTTGTGGACTTGTTCAGCGTGAATTACTTAATCTGTGGACACAATATCGTGATGAATTGCAGTGTTATAGTCTAGGGAATCTGACTAAAAACGACCCTGTTTGCCAGTTTATAAGAAAACTGGATGGGAAGCAAATCCCCGACTTATAGAAGGCGTTTCAGCCGTTACTGAACGTAAAACCAGAGGAAGATGTGAGCCACAATCACAACTACTTGTATATTTGAATGTGTGTTGTTATTGTCAAATTTTTTTTCTTGTTCGTTTGATCTGATTATCAATGTTGTTTTTGTGTTGTTGTTGTTTGTTGATTTTGTTTGTTTTAATTTCAAGTTTTCTTGTTGACAAACCATATGACTACCCTATGGCATAAGTACACGTGGGAGACAAGTGTGGAGGTTTTGTCAACCTCCACCGAAAGTGTATCTCCATTTTTAATGCTTCATGTGAGAGACAAGTATGGGGGTTTTGTCAACCCCCGCCGAAAGTGTATCTCCATTTTCCATGCTTCACGTGGGAGACAAGTGTGTAGGTTTTGTCAAACCTCGCCGAAAGCATATCTCATTTTTTCAAAGCTTGGGGCGATAAATCTGCATCGAGCAACCCCCACCGAAAGTATGTCCCCATGTGTCAAAATTTGAGAGTTTTATGGGTGTATATATACATTCTGCATATTTTCATATGTCATTCCATAACCTGTCTTGCAATTGAAAAGCATAATAACTAACGTATCTTACACAAGATTAGAGCACTTGTAGAAATGGAGAAAACACCAATTCGGCGATTCCGCAATATATGCGTATTTTGCGGATCGCAATTTGGTAAAGATGGAGAGTTTACCACAGCAGCTCTTGATCTTGGTAGGACATTAGCTGCGCGGGGTATTAATTTGATTTATGGAGGGGGTAGTCTTGGGTTAATGGGGTGTGTATCAACAGCTGCATCCCTGGGAGGGAGCAAAGTTCTCGGCATTATCCCTAAACCATTAGCTGTACGAGATATCGTAGGCAACACAATCGGGGAAGAGTTACAGGTCTCTAGTATGCATGAGCGTATTGCACATATGGTTGTTAAGTCCGATGCATTTATAGCTTTGCCGGGTGGTTACGGTACATTAGAGGAGATATTTCAAATCACCTCTTGGGCACAGCTAAACATCCATCGGAAACCCATTGGTTTGTTAAATGTTAATAACTTTTTCGATGGTTTGTTATCCTTTCTTGATCAAGCTGTAGAAAAAAATTTCATCTCACCGTCAGCAAGGCAAATGCTGGTTACAGCTTCAACTGCAGGAGAGTTAATTGACAAACTACAAGAATTCGTCTATTCACCTGATCCAACAATGGCTCGGATAAATTGGTTTGGAGAAGGCAACAAAAGGCGTCAACTGGATTTAACCCTCCATCTGTAATCTCTATTTGCTGGTTTGCTTCGTGTTTGTTTGCTTTCTTTTTAGTGTGTTTATTTGAGATTTTTCATGTCGTTTCTTTTGAGCTTTTTCAGGTTATTTCTTTCGTCCCAGGTAATATTTTCTAATCTCGGTTTTTAGAGTGGTGGCTTAAAAAGTTCAAGTTCTCTTGAAACGCATTCTGGATCTCTTCAATCCATAATGGCTGAATAAGGAGGCTAACTTCTAAACTTTGTAGACCCATTCTAACTAACTTGTTTTTGTTTGCTGACTTGTTGAACTTTGTTATTTTATGAGTGAGTTTAGTTTTGCGTAATTTAGAGTTGTTATGTGTTTTTATCTTTATCAGTTTTGATTCAAAAGAAACAATTGTGGAAAAACCTGAGAATGGCAGAATATGGGGTTTTATTAACTCTTGAAACGCATTCTTGTTTTGTTCTCTCATAATAAAGGTATATAGGCTGGAAACCTTAAGTCTGCGGGCTACTGGTCCTAAGGATTGTTGAAATATACAATCTTGACTCAGGTGTAACAATGCCACGTACCTCTTCTCTTGCATTTTATGGGCCATGATAAGGCAATGATTGAATTAAGAATAACTCTTGGAAAATGATAAATGATGCATGGATCTGTGTGCTTGAAATGTTTATTGGTTTTCGCTTTGCTTTTGATTCCTTGTGCAACATTGAGCACTGAGCTATTATCACTGAGTTATTGTTCACTTAGAGAAAGTTTATGTAATTTAAATGTTTCTTCAGATTTCAATGAATTCTAGAACTTGTTTGATGGTCACTCAAGGCGAAATCCTAGACTGTGCAACATTAGAGAAATGATTTAGGCCATCTTTGGATCGTTTGAGCCTTAAGAGCCAACCTTGACTAAAATTGATCCCTAGTTACCCCTTTGAGTCTCTGTAAACCTTTTTCTTTGTTAACTCACTAAAAGATTTCCTAATCTCAATTGAATTTGTTCCAAACAGTTTATCCCTTACCTATGAGCATGTAAATCATTCGCAATTACATTTTGAGCTATGTTCTGGTTTTGGGAAGTTAGAGAAGGTTGGATTATGCCATGAGCAATGCAAGTGAGTTTTATTATGTTTGTTAAAAAAAAAACAGAGAAAAAAAAATATGTACTTATCTTCCACGTACTTAAACATTGAGGACAATGTATTGTTTAAGTGTGGGGGAGTGGAATTGCAGTAAAAAAAAAAGAAAAAAAAGAAAAAAAAGAGTTCTATACCCTTGGGCATTCTTGAAAAGAATGAAACAACAAAGTGTGGGGGTGTAGTTTCTTTTGCTTTCTACAAAAAAAAAAAGAAAAAGGAAAAAAAGAAAAAAGAAAAAAAAAAGAGAGTTCGAGTGTTCTGAATAAGTTTGGGAGAGTCATTTGATGAATAAGAATGAATTTTTATGTCATGGGCTTGAGCTCCACATAATATTGAATGATTTTATGTGTTTGTGGGTGATTTGAGCCTAATTATTATCCTTTATCATACCTTCACCCCAGCCAAACGTTACAAGCTTAATAAAGTCCTACTTGATCCTTGGTGTTGTGCATGTCTACATTAGTGGAGAGTGACTTGAAAACCAGGCCTATGGAGTTCATTTATACACACATCTTCAATATTAAATATGATTCATTTTTATGCATAAACTCATCGGGTTACAAGTGATTAGGTGAGAATGGCTCTACACACACACACTTGAGGACTTGAAGTGAAGTGAAACTAATATTTGAGATAAAATTGTTGATCAAGTGCATTATTTTGAAGTTTTCCTTGGGTTATAATTAAGTATAATCTTTGAGGCCTATTTGCAAGTTGAAGCATTTGTGTGTTTTAATTTTTCCTTGATTCTGTTTCGGTTTAGTTTTGTTTCGTATCATTTTAGTTGCTCGAGGACTAGCAAAGTCTAAGTGTGGGGGGATTTGATAGGTGTCTATTTATGTATTACTTTTATATCAATTCGTCCATGTTTCTTTGCTATATTCCTTGGTATTTTTATGTTTTTGTGTGGTTTTGATGTTTGTAGGAGTTTTGGAGCAATTTGCATAAAACTGGAGTAAAACCCTTAATTTTCACCTCGCTAGTCAGTGATCTTCTCGGATTTAATTGTATTGATATACAATGAACCCGATGACATGTTATATACCGTTGGAAAGCTCTTGAAGTCTATTTTCTGGAGAAATTTACGGTTTATAAATCCATTCAGTGTACCAAAAGTTGTAATCAAAACATTGTGAGATGTATAGAAATATAATTCCACAAGCACTGTAGCATGTATAATACGGGGCACTGTAGCAAGTCACTGTAGCAGAGTATTTAAACACATTTTAGGGTTTTATTTTCATAACTTGAAGGGGGGAGAACGTGGTGGAGGCTTCAGCTCTGAAATTCTTTCATCTCTTGGAGTTCTTGAAGGAGAAAGGAAGCTTGGAAAGAGGAAGAACTCCAATCCAAAGAGAAGTACATCAAATTTGCTAAGTTTTTCCCTTCCCTTTCATTTTCTGGAATGTCTCCATGTGGTATTGTATGTACCACGTTCTTAAACATGTGTAACTGAATCTGAATTGGTTGAGGGTGATTTCAAAGCCCTGATATGGTTTTTGTGAGTTAATTGTGCAAGAAGTTGTTATCCAATTCTCTAATTGAAGTTGCTTGTATTTTCCCATATCTAATGCTTATGATTGCTTGCTGATTGTATTGGAATGGCCAACTGAATATAATCTGGTTGTTGTCTATTGCTAGAGTAGAAATCTTGATCCGTAATTGTCTTGAATTTCTAATCCGTAGTAGCAAAATTGTGATCAGAGATTGCAATTGGAGAATACAACCTAAGTTAAATAATCCGAGCTTGTGTGTTATTGCTTAGATCAACCTATCTTTCTTATCGTAATGCATCCATTGAATTAAATTTAGAGAGCTTGTTCTAGGTTGTTTAATGGATAGAGATTAAATCAAGAGCCTGTTTTATTTAACAACAAAGTAAGGAAAGATTGGGATAACAGAGCTTGTTGTTATCTACGGTTGATAATTTCAATGGTGTAATTGGATGACAATTCTACGATTAATTCGCAAATCCATATCTTGTGATAGAGAAGGATCCCTTAACCAGATTTCTCTCATTGATCTTTCATTCAAATCAACTTCTGTTTTGTTATTCTTAATTTGCATTCTTATTTCATTTAGTTAATCATTCAACAAAACCCCCCCTCATTTAGTTTATTGTTGCTGGAAATAACAAATTCAATTAGAATCAATCCTCGTGGGAACGATATCTTACTTATCACTTTATTACTTGTGCGACTAGTATACTTGCTAGTTTCGAACGCATCACCTTGCTATCAAACTCTATGGTCAGAGTGCCATCATGAACATTAATCTTGGTTCTAGCAGTTTTCAAGAATGGTCTCCCTAAAAGAATCGGGGTTGGATTAGGGGATGTCTCATCCTCTATTTCAAGGACATAGAAGTTTACTGGGAAAACCAATTGATTCACCTGCACAAGCACATCTTCCACAACACTTTTGGTAAGTTGAATGGTAATATCAGTTTCCGCAAAAGGTCCAAGATTTAAAGAAGCAATAATAGAATGGCAGGCATGTTAATTAAATGCTCTAAAATCTATACGTAGCTCTTCAAACTTGGTATTATCAATGAGTGTATAGAATGGTGAACATACCTGGATCTTTGCATTTCGGAGGAATTTTTCTTTGCAATACAGCTGAAACATTTTCCCCCACACTTACTTTCTCATTCCCTTTTAAATTTCTCTTGTGGGTGCATAACTCCTTGAGACATTTTGTATAACGAGGTACTTGCTCGATAAAATCCAGAAGTGGTACATTTATCTCGATTTTGCAAAAAGTTTCTAGGATTTTCTGTTCTTGTTCCTCCTTCTTCGATTTTGCAAATCTACTAGGAAAAAATGGAGGAGTAACATATGAAGGAATGGGAGTTATAGGATTTACCTGAGAAGTCAATGTTTTGTTCATGGTGGATGTGGTGTCATCTCCTTCATCAGTTTGTGATTTTCCTGCAAAGACATCTAATTGCTCTCCACTTGCAAAAGTTATCGCACTAGCAGTCTCGCTTGGATTGATCACCATTTGAGAAGATAATTTTTCTGAGTCTTGGCCCTCGAATTTGCTCATGCTAGTAGCCAATTGTCCCATTTGATTTGCCAGGTTTTGGATAATTGCCCCAGTTTCTTGCTGGAATTGCATTGTGTTAGTGGCAAGTGCATTAACAATATCTTCGAGAGGCATACCTGAGTTTTGTGAAGCTGGTTGCGGTGCTGGATGTGGCATTGGTGGTGGTTGCATTTGAAATGGTTGCTGCACTATAGGTTGATTGAAACTTTGTGGCCGATTTGGTATCACATTTGGAGTGATTGGTTGATGATTCCAGTAACTGAAAATATGTTGATCTTCCCATCCAGCATTGTAAGTGCTAGAGAAAGGATCATACCATTGCCTCGTTTGTCCTGGAAATCCACCCATGGCATTGGCTTGTTCCATATATTCTTCTTGTAAAGTTGGATACATGTCGATTGGATGCTCCATCGTAGAATATATCCCACATTCATAAGATTTTTGCATATCTCCTACAGCCATGTTTTCCACAAGAGAGGTTAGCTCAGAAAGTTGTTGTTCAATGTTCGGAGTGCTTACCTCATTTACGCTCCATGGTACTTGTGGCTCAAATCCGCTACTGAATTGATAGAAGTTTACTGCCATGTTATCTAAACACAAACAATCAGAAAAGAAAAACAAAGAAAATATGAGTCAACAATGAAAACAAAATAACAAATAGATTAGAAAATCAATCCCCGGCAACGGCGCCAAAAACTTGATGCGTTCGAAACTAGCAAGTTAACTAGTCGCACAAGTAATAAAGTGATGAGTAAGATATCGTTCCCACGAGGATTGATTCTAATTGAATTTGTTATTCGAAAGCAACAATAAACTAAATGAGGGGGGTTTTGTTGATTGATTAATTTGATGAAATATTAATGCAAGTAAAGAATAACAAAACAGAAAGTTAATTGGAGTGAAAACTCAATGAGAGAAACCTGGTTAAGGGATCCTTCTCTACAACAAGATATGGATTTGCGAATTAATTGTAGAATTGTCATCCAATTACACCATTGAAATTACCAACCGTAGATAACAACAAGCTCTGTTATCCCAATCTTTCCTTACTGTGTTGTTAAACAAAACAGGCTCTTTATTTAATCTCTATCCATTAAACAACCTAGAACAAGCTCTCTAAATTTAATTCAATGGATGCATTACAATAAGAAAGATAGGTTGATCTAAGCAATAAACACACAAGCTCGGATTATTTAACTTAGGGTGTATTCTCCAATTGCAATCTCTGATCACAATTTTGCTACTAAGGATTAGAAATTCAAGACAATTACGGATCAAGATTTCTAATCTAGCAATAGAAAACAACCATATTATATTCAGTTGGCCATTCCAAATACAATCAGCAAGCAATCATAAGCATTACATATGGGAAAATACAAGCAACTTCAATTAGAGAATTGGATAACAATTTCTTACACAATCAACTCACAAAATCCATATCAAGGGCTTTGAAATCACCATCAACCAATTCAGATTCAGTTACACATGTTTAAGAACGTGGTAAATACAATACAACATGGAGACATTCCAGAAAATGAAAGGGAAGGAAAAAACTTAGCAAATTGATGTAATTCTCTTTGGATTGTAGTTCTTCCTCTTTCCAAGCTTCCTTTCTCCTTCAAGAACTCCAAGAGATGAAAGAATTCCAGAGCTGCAGCCTTCACCACGTTCTCCCCTCTTCAAGTTATAAAATAAAACCCTAAAAATGTGTTTAAATACTCTGCTACAGTAACGTGCTACAGTGTCCCGTATTATACATGCTACAGTGATGTGTGGAATTACATTTTTACACTTCTTACACTGTTTTGATTACAACTTTCGGTACACTGAATGGATTCATAAACCGTAAATTTCTCCAAAAAGTAGACTTCGAGAGCTTTTCAACGGTATAGGAGATGTCATCGGGTTCATTGTATATCAATACAATTAAATCCGAGAAGATGGTTGACTAGCAGAGGTGAAAATGAAAGGTTTTACTCCATTTTTGTGCAAGTTGCTCCAAAACTCCTACAAACATCAAAACCACACAAAAACATAAAAATACCAAGGAATATAGCAAAGAAACATAGACGAATTGATATTAAAATGATATATAAATAGACACTTATCAAATTCCACGCATCACTGTAGCATGTATAATACGGGACACTGTAGCACATTACTGTAGCAGAGTATTTAAACACATTTTAGGGTTTTATTTTCATAACTTGAAGAGGGAAAACGTGGGAGGAGGCTGCACTTCTAGATTTCTCTCATCCCTTGGAGTTCTTGAAGGAGAAAGAAGATTTTGAAAGAGGAGGAACTACAATTCCAAGAAGATTCATCTACAAAGAAGATTTTCAAACAATTTGCTAAGTTCTTTCTTTCCTTCTCAATTCTGGAATTTCTCTGTATTGTATTTGTTATTCTGATTGAATATGTGTAACTAAATCTAAATTGGTTGAGGGTGATTTCAAAGCCCTTGATATGGATTTTTGTGAGTTGATTGTGTAAGAAATTGTTATCCAATTCTCTAATTGAAGTTGCTTGTATTTTTCCATATCTAATGCTTATGATTGCTTACTGATTGTATTTGTAATGTCCAACTGAATATAATCTGTTGTTGTCTATTGCTAGATTAGAAATCTTGATCCGTAATTGTCATGAATTTCCAATCATTAGTAGCAAAAATTATGATCAGAGATTGCAATTGGAAAATACAACCTAGGTTAAATAATCTGAACTTGTGTGATTATTGCTTAGATCAACCTATCTTTCTCAGCGTAATGCTTCTATTGAATTAAACTTAGAGAGCTTGTTTTAGGTTGTTTAATGGATAGAGATTAAATAAAGAGCTTGTTTTATTTAACAACAAAGTAAGGAAAGATTGGGATAACAGAGCTTGTTGTTATCTACGGTTGATAACTTCAATGCTGTAATTGGTTACAATTCTATGTTAATTCACAAATTCATATCTTGTGGCAGAGAAAGAACCCTTAACCAAGTGTCTCTCATTGAATTTTTAATTCATTTAATATTGTGTTGTGTTGTTCTTTATTTGCCTACGTATTCAGTTTAATTAATCATTCAACAAAACCCCCCATATTTAGTTTATTCTTGCTGAACAATAACAAATTTAATTAGAATCAATCCTCGTAGGAACGATATCTCACTCATCACTTTATTACTTGTGCGACTAGTATACTTGCTAGTTTCGAACGCATCAAGTTTTTGGCGCCGTTGCCGGGGATTGATTTTATAATCAATTTGTTATTCTGTTTTTACTACTGATTCTTGATTGTTATTTCCTGATTGTTTGTGTTTAGGCTTTTATGTCCGAGGGAGAAGCGAATCAACGACTTAAGAGAATTAAGGAGTTTCTCCAATCCTCGAATTTAAGGCTAAATCGATCAATTTCAACTCCACCTCCAGAATTTGACCTTGCACGACATACTTCCCTTTCATCGTCTTGCAGTTCAATCAAATCTGAATTGGAAGCAATGGCGATGGAAAACGATCAGACTCTTAAGGAGTTAGCGGCTCCAATTATTGATCAACAACCGCTATGCATAAGCACCAATTCTAAGATAGATTTTGAACTTAAATCTGGACTGATTCATCTCTTGCCTACATTTCATGGTTTCGCAGGAGAGGATCCGAACAAACACCTCAAAGAATTTCATGTGGTATGCTCACGTATGAAGCCAACCGGCATTTCTGAAGAGCAAATTAAATTGAGAGCTTTCCCATTCTCATTAGCAGATTCGGCAAAAGATTGGTTATACTACCTACCACCAGGTACCATTACCACTTGGAATGAGATGAGTAAACTCTTTTTGGAGAAATACTTTCCAGCCTCGAAAGTTACAAATATTAGAAAAGATATTAGTGGCATTCGACAACACAATGGAGAATCACTTCATGAATATTGGGAGAGATTTAAGAGGTTATGTGCTAGCTGTCCAAACCACCAAATTAGTGATGGACTCCTAATTCAATATTACTATGAGGGTCTCCTACCCATGGAAAGGAGTATCATTGATGCTGCTAGTGGTGGAGCACTAGTTAATAAAACACCGAACGTGGCAAGACGTTTGATTAGTGACATGGCAGCGAACTCCCAACAATTCAGCAGTCAATTTGAGCCACAACTACCAAAAAGAGTAAATGAGGTAAGTACTTCAAACATTGAACAACAACTTTGTGAACGTACCTCTCTTGTAAAAAAAATGGCTGTAGGACATATGCAGCAATCTTATGCATGTGGGGTATGTTCTGCCATGGACAATCCAACCGACATGTGTCCAACTTTGCAAGAAGGAGATACAGAACAAGCCAATGCCATGGGTGGATTTCCAGGACAACCAAGGCAAAGGTATGACCCCTTCTCCAATACTTACAATGCTGGATGGAGAGATCACCTAATGTAAGAGATGGGCAATCATCAACCAATTGCCCAAATGCATACCAATCGACCACCAGTTTCAACCAACAAGGGTGCAGGACAACCATTCAAGCACAAACACAACCGCACCACAAACACTCACAAAATTCAGGTACGTCTCTCGAGGATATTGTTAAAGCACTTGCCACTAACACAATGCAATTTCAGCAGGAAATAGGGCAAGTATCCAAAACCTGGAAAGTCAAATAGGGCAATTGGCCACTAACATGAGCAAATTTGAGAGTCAAAGCTCAGGAAAATTACCATCTCAGCCAGTGATCAATCCAAGAGCGAATGCTAGTGCTGTAAGATGCGTTCGAAACTAGCAAGTATACTAGTCGCACAAGTAAGAAAGTGATAAATAAGATATCGTTCCCACGAGGATTGATTCTAATTGAATTTGTTATTTCCAGCAACAATTAACTAAATGGGGGGGTTTTGTTGAATGATTAACTAATTGAAATAAGAATGCAAATTAAGAATAACAAAACAGAAGTTAATTTGAATAAAAGATCAATGAGGGAAATCTGGTTAAGGGATCCTTCTCTACCACAAGATATGGATTTGCGAATTAATCGTAGAATTGTCATCCAATTATACCATTGAAATTATCAATCGTAGATAACAACAAGCTCTGTTATCCCAATCTTTCCTTTGTTGTTAAATAAAACAAGCTCTTTATTTTATCTCTATCCATTAAACAACCTAGAACAAGCCCTCTAAATTTAATTCAATGGAAGCATTACGATAAGAAAGATAGGTTGATCTAAGCAATAAACACACAAGCTCGGATTATTTAACTTAGGTTGTATTCTCCAATTGCAATCTCTGATCACAATTTTACTACTAAGGATTAGAAATTCAAGACAATTACGGATCAAGATTTCTAGTCTAGCAATAGACAATATCCAGATTATATGCAGTTGGCCACCCAAATACAATCCAGCAAGCAATCATAAGCATTAAATATGGGAAAATACAAGCAACTTCAATTAGAGAATTGGATAACAATTCCTTGCACAATCAATTCATAAAAACCATATCAAGGGCTTTGAAAACACCCTCAACCAATTCAGATTTAGTTACACATATTCAATCAGAATAACAAATACAATACAGAGAAATTCCAGAATTGAAAAGGAAAGAAAAAACTTAGCAAATTCATTGAAAATCTTCTTTGTAGATGAATCTTCTTGGAATTGTAGTTCCTCCTCTTTCAAACTCTTCTTTCTCCTTCAAGAACTCCAAGGGATGAGAGAAATCCAGAAATGCAGCCTCCTCCCACGTTTTCCCTCCTCAAGTTATGAAAATAAAACCCTAAAATGTGTTTAAATACTCTGCTACAGTAACGTGCTACAGTGTCCCGTATTATACATGCTACAGTGATGTGTGGAATTACATTTCTACACTTCTCACACTGTTTTGATTACAACTTTCGGTACACTGAAGGGATTCATAAACCGTAAATTTCTCCAAAAAGTAGACTTCGAGAGCTTTTCAACGGTATATGATATGTCATCGGGTTCATTGTATATCAATACAAGTAAATCCGAGAAGATGGTTGACTAGCAGAGGTGAAAATGAAGGGTTTAACTCCATTTTTATGCAAGTTGCTCCAAAACTCCTACAAATATCAAAATCACACAAAAACATAAAAATACCAAGGAATATAGCAAAGAAACATGGACAAATTGATATGAAAATGATACATAAATAGACACTTATCATGTAACTTTGAGAAGTGGGAAGCAATTAGATATTCCACCAAAGAAATCACAAACTGATGAAGGGGATGACACCACTCCCGCCATGAATAAAACATCATCTTCTAAGGTAAATCCTAAAACCCATATTCCTTCATATGTTACTCCTCCACCTTTTCCTAGCAGATTTGCAAAATCAAAGAAAGAGGAACAAGAGCAGGAAATCCTGGAAACTTTTCGCAAGATCGAGGTAAATATACCACTTCTGGATGCTATTAAGCAAGTGCCTTGTTATGCAAAATTTCTCAAAGAGTTATGCACCAACAAGAGGAAGTTGAAAGGAAATGAGAAGGTAAGTGTGGGGAAAATGTTTCAGCTGTATTGCAAAGAAAAATTCCTCCGAAATGCAAAGATCCAGGTACGTTCACCATTCCATGCACTATTGGTAATAACAAGTTTGAAAGAGCTATGTTAGATTTAGGAGCATCTATTAATGTCATGCCATATTCTATTTATGCTTCTTTGAATCTTGGACCCCTTGTGAAAACTGGTATTG
>SNVD02001207.1:0-14258 GCA_013180625.2 Boswellia sacra | reverse complement strand
CACCCGCCCTGATCGAATTTATGGTAGTGGTGAACATGATGGGGGAATATCTGTTTTCTCCCAAAATGTTAGGGTTTTCGGATCAAAGAGATCCAAATTATTAACCCATTTAGAGATTGATAAGGCTCATTAGTATGTTTTAAACAATTGTGATGAAGTGCAACCATTCCTTGAGTAAGTCTATCATACATATAGTTAAAAAAAAAAAAATTTAATAAAAAAAAAAAAAAATAAAAAAAAAACCCCCCAATTTTTTTTTAAAAAAAAAAAAAAAAAACTTTCCTACAACGGACTTCATTGTTCTCTTTAATATATGTTATGAAAAGTTAATCTACTATGTTTAATTTAATCCGTGTAGGCAACACAAGGTTATTTTGCAAGAGAAAGGTGAAACAAATTTGAACATGTTACAACAAGAATCTTTTCCTGATTGGTTTAAGAAACACGTAAGTGATAATATTCGATATATAATTTGTATACAATGTTGTGATTTAATAAAATTATTAATAATGGCTTGTGTGATATAGTTAATGGAGTTACATGAGCAAGGATCTACAATAGCGAATGAGTTTTTATATGCATTGGCATGCGGACCTGATCGAAGAGTGAAATATTACTCTTAATGTGATATTAATGGGGTGCGATATTGTACTCAAGAAAGAGATGAGGGACTTACAACTCAAAATAGTGGGATATCTGTACCTGGTGAACATGATGGAGGAGAGATTGATTTTTTCGGATCTTTATCGAATATCATGGTATTAGATTATGTAAAAGACAATCAGGTTGTTTTATTTCATTGCAAATGGTATGATACTGATCCTAAAGAGAAAAGGATTCGCCAAAGTTATCATCTTTCATCTGTTAATGTTTCTCACAGTTGGTATGATGAAGATCCTTATATATTTGCAACTCAAGCACAACAAGTCATATTCATTGATGACCCAAATCTTGGGGAAGGATGGAAAGTGGTGGAGAAAC
Source organism: Boswellia sacra (assembly GCA_013180625.2). Taxonomy (NCBI): domain Eukaryota; kingdom Viridiplantae; phylum Streptophyta; class Magnoliopsida; order Sapindales; family Burseraceae; genus Boswellia; species Boswellia sacra. Next base: position 13,277 of record SNVD02001207.1, on the reverse strand, counting down.
TAGGACGTAGGGGTGTATGGGATATTCAGGAGAAGGATAAGATAAGTGAAGACCATATTGAGGTTTGTGATGAATTAGCAGATTTTGTTTTCACATTTGAACAAGAAGAGTTGGATGTTAGCCTATACAATAGGCATGATGTAAATCCAGAAGAGGTTAATGTTCCCATTACAAAAAAAGTGCAAGTAGACGAGAAAATGATTTACATGACTTTATATGCGATGCAACAGATGAGGAAGATGATAGTGACAATGAAGAAGACAATGAAGAAATGCTACAAGATACTGAATCGGAATAAAATTAACGATAGTAATGTGAATTTTTAGTTTTGTCAATATATTATTGTTCATGTTATTAACTATATATTTATTTATCTCTTCATTCTTTGTGTTTATGTTAGTAAACATGCATATATTGTGTTTTGTAGATGGCTCCAGGTGGACGGAAGAGAACAAAAAATGTTAACAGTGCAAAGAGTAGCATTCCAGAAAGTAACAATGCAAGGAGTAGTATTCCACAGAGCAACAATGCAAGAAGTAGAATTGTAGACAGTAGCAATGCAAGGAGTGAGATTCCAGAGATTAAAATTGCTAACACAGAGGAGAATAGTGAAAGGCCAAGACAAGTCCACAGTGAAATAGGTAAAATGGTTTCTTAATTAACATATCATGTATAAACTTTTTTTTTCATGTTGAAAAATGTTAGTTCTTTGATCTAGCTGACGATTTTCTATTTTATAGATGACTCACAACCTTCACAACGTAAGGTTCGTGGACCTACTCGAGGCCTATGTTCTGATTACATTGTAAGCTCGCAGGGTAAGATAGTGTTGGCCATTTCTGCAGAAACTGGTAAAGCGACAGGAGATTATGCAGAAAGTCTTTCGAGTGAATGTGGGGTTATTGTTCGAAACCATGCTTCACAAGAGCATGAGTCATGGAGTAAGATGCCTTGGAAACCTGATAGCGGGAATTTGTTTAATATGCTTTTGGTATGTTTAGTATATAAAGTTTTAAACATTTAGCTTAATTATGATTGTTGAATTATAAATTTTTGGCTGACATATATTATGTTTTACTGTAAAATATAGAAAAAGTTTGATTTGGATTTTAGCCAAGATCATGTTGTTCGTTGCATCAATGACATTATGGGTGGGCGATATAGAGATTTTCGTTATCATTTGAAGAAAGAATATGAGAAACTTGGGGCAAATGATGCAGCTCGTCAATATCCTCCGCCTAATATTAAGCAACGGGAGTGGGATTATTTATGTACTTTATGGTCTCAAGAGAAATACCAGGTATTCAGTTAAACTGTTTATATATTTTTATTATATTTTTGTTTTATTAATTGTTATCAATCATAGGACTTTCTAACTAGTAACACATGAAAGTGTAGCATCTATGAAATATAAGCTGTGTTATTGTTATTATTATTAGAAGTTTTTATTTTCGAAAAATTTATGTCATATGAATCTTTAGATATTCTTTGATGTTTAAAAAGAATTACTTCTTAGCTTTTTTTTCAAGGTCCATGAGTATCGAATAAAAGCTAAGTTGCTAGAAATTACCACATTTAGATAGTTTGCACCATTCTCATCTTGAAGATAAAAATAACAAAAAAAACCTAGCTACAGTATCTATATATATATATATATATATATTCCTTAAACTGTTTCTATATTTTTGTTATATTTTTGCCTTTCTTAATTGTTATCAATCATAGGAATCTAATTAGCAACACATGAAAGTGCAGCATCTGTGAAACTGAAGCTGTGTTATTGTTATTGTTATTATATTTTTTATTTCCTATAAATTTACTTCATCTCAATCTTTAGGTATTCTTTGATAGTGAAAAAGAATATACTTAAGATGTGCTAATATGGTTTATTCACTTGTTGAAATATGCTAGTTAAATATATTTTGATAGTAAAATATGCTAATCTGGTTTCGTCCAAAGGTTATTCAAATTCTTTAATTAATTGATGGCTCATATTTGATGTGCTTTTACAAATTAGGAGAGATGTCGAAAAAATTCACAAAATAGAAAGAAACTGAAATTTACTCATCGTGGAGGGACAAAATCTTTTGTGGCTCATCGTTTAGAGAGCTCTAAGGTGAAGGTTTTCAGAGTTTTCTCTTTTTCTACTTAATGTAATTTAATAAAAAATTCATAGAAATAATTTGATTAATTATGGAGTGATTGTTTTGGACAGCAAGGAGGTGAGACACAAAGTTTCTCCGCTTCCTTCCAAGCCACTCATTACAGCACTAAAAAGGGATGGGTTAACTCTACAGCACAAGAGAAGCATGTAAGTTTTTATTTTTATGTACTAAGTTACTGTTTTTGCTTTTCTTAGTCATCAAAACTTTTAAGTTATGATGCCTTAATTGTTTGTTATGGCTTAGAAAAGCACCTTCAATGATTTGGATGTTGTATCACGAAAAATGCGACTCTAGTTTATGATGCAAAAATAAGAAAAGGAGAATTAAGTTCTATTTTATTCAGCTTGATGGTGAATATTTAAGGCATGGTTAGAATGAAGGGAAAAAATTCAGCATCACTGCAGTTTACATCATTTGCATATTGACATGCTTTTTATGTATGTAGTTGCTAGATGTCTCTTCTTTCTAAGCTTTATAGCTTGACTTTCCAATTTAAGAGGGCCTAGCCTAAAATTATAATTTAAAATTTCAGCTATTGATTTAGCTTCATCAATTAGTGTAAGTTAACATTCTTAGGATATAGATCATATGGAAAAACAAAATTATCAACAAACTTAAAGATGTGAATTTAAGAGATGTTTAATTTATAAGCCAAAAACATTTAGTTAATGTTGTACTAAAAATATACTTGTGTTGGTCCAGTCTATTTAAGCAAACAACTTCAAAAGATGTTTTTTGTTTCATAGTTCTTGGTAGTATTATAAGAATTATATCAACAAAATATATATAATTTATGGAGTTGGTATTTAAATTTCTTTACTATGATTTAGTTAACAATTAGATGAATATTATGATCATGAATAAGGAATGAGTATCGAATGAAAATGAAGTTTATTGAAAGCATCAAATGCTATCTTCAATTCCTCTTTTAAGCGGGATGCTGTTGCTTCAATATGAACTGAATTTTTCAATTGTTCCTCTTCCTTTCCATAGTCTTTAGGATCAAAATCAGGTGCTGAGCCTCCTTGAAATTTCAGGTCTGTTACCTATTCTGTTGTCTTTTGATTATACTTAGAGAAGTCTGTACATGAGCTTTCCATATTGCTTTCTGAAGTAACACTTTCAGTTGAATAATCTTAATCTAATGTAGAACAGTCAGCACTCCATCCATACACTTGGACCAAATCTTCATCCTTGGTAGGGCAGACAGAATTTGAATTTTTATTAATGCAATCTTCAATGATACTCAGTCTATAATCTATTTTAGCAAGTTCATATTTTATCTGCTGCAGAATTGGAGTTTTATTTTTTAACTTCAGAAACTCGTGCTCTTTGAATGGTTGCAGTTCACTCGTACAAAACAGAAAACTTTGCTTTTTTCTTTTAAGTTAAATAATCTACTCCTTATCTCATGAATTTCTTTTACCAGATCCTGAACCACCTTTCTATATGATACCAAACCTCAAAAATATCACTTTGGAGAGCTGCTTTATGAATCTCTGCATCACCATAACATGCATTAATAGGATTTTCAGACTCCAACACTGCTAACCTTGCCAACTCAACTTGACCCTGAACAGCTTCAGCTGCTGGAGCATTTGCATTATCCTCCATCTCAAAAATCTTATAGTTTTGCATTTGGGTGGCCAGATTTGATATTGGATTTGGAACATCTGTATTAGAGAGCCATTTTGCAACCACAAAAGTAGTTTCAACACCTTTATCTGTTTCAATGATCTGAACCTTAGATTCGAGATTACTCTCCAGCACCTTTACCTTATTGATTTTTTCATTCAGCAACATGCTTAACTGAGTTGCCTCCTCTTTTCTTATTTCATTATTTTGTGGTTGACAATCATTTAAAGCAATTGTCGCTCCCTTCAAAGAGGTTAACTTCTCCTCTATTTCCATTACCATCTTCTGCGCATCTTAAAAATTATCTACGCATCTCGTTCAAAAGTCAAAAGGTTTCTATCACAAGGCCTTTAAAAATTATTATGTAAACTTTCGTAACATGTAGTCGTTAGGCAATCAAGATAGTATTGAAGATTAAGTTTACAGGAACAGCTTAGGCTCTTCAAATAACGAGACTTTAAAAAACTAGAGACATGTTAGCAAGTTGGAAGAATAATATAAAATAAAACCAAAGCGGGAACGAGGCGGAAGCAATTGGAATTTAATAAAGATGACAGAACAATAGGATACATATTTTAATGAAAGTCAAACACAATGAACAAAGCTGTAGAGGAATTGCCCCATTACGCTACCTGTAGAAGTCACAATAAAATTAAATTTCCTACCATAAGCAAGACTTATTATCGCCTACTAGTTCTCTGTTATGTGTAAAGTTCATCTTCAATGCAAAAATTATTGTGCATTGGTGGACAGGTGATGTTTTACATAACAAGAATTCAAAGTTTGGAGCAGTTTTTTTTTTTAAATACATGTAGAAAACAAAACAAGAATCAATTTTGTGCTTAGAACAAAGAAATTCAGTTGGAAGAGAGATACATGCAAAGCCAATCCAAAGATTACAAAAACATGCCTTTTTGGTAAAAAAAATTCTACAAAAATAATATAAATGCAATCACACTCATCATGGAAGAAGAACAGCAAAAACTATACCAAAAAAGAATTGAAGAATTTATTATACACATTTCTCAGCCATCTGTCGGAATATAATGTAGCTTTAATCATTTCTGTTAACTGAGAACCAAATGCCACTGGTAAGAATAAATTAATAACCACAGCAGCCAAATCTTAATCTCACCATGCTGCAGAAATACTAAAACTCAAAATCTATACAAAGCCTTCTATCAGAAAGATAATTACTTTGACCAACCAGAACCTGCATCCCAGTTTAATAGTTTCTAAGATAGCCAGATAAAAATAAAACTAAAAAAATAAAACAAGAGAACAAAATCTTCATAGCACAGTGCAGAAACAAACTCTTCTATCAGTGAGCAAACAACTGAATGCAACAAATGAACACTGGCTTAACAAATTTTATTTTATTTTTTTCATAAGATACAAAACAATCTTTTCGGACCAATGTCAGTCATTGAGGTAAATTGCAGATTTAAGTTCTCCAGATGAATCAAACCTAAAAGGAATAAGCATAAATCAGGCCATGCATTTAACAATAATCCAAATGAAACTAGATGAAAATGCAATGACAAATGATATAAAGATGATCAACAGGACGAAAATAACAGTCAATGTACAGTTAAGACATTACAACCACCCACAGCAAACAATGCTGTCCATATATGAATAGTAATTACTAAATATTGCAATGGAAACAAAGGAGTTATAGTCTATTGCTAGGAAGAAAAAGAAGGTGCAGAGTCCATGCTCCATAACAGTCAACTGTCACTAAAAAACAGCTTTAAGCATGCAGGATATTGAGGGACTTCTCTGGGAAGGCCTCTGCTTTTCACAAAATGAATATTTAAAAAAAAATAAAAACTCAGTGACAAGGTCACAAAAGACCATTCAAAGCAGAGCAACTCATATGACAAAGCCTTGTCTCATTTGTTTGCTTATGTAGTAAAATTGAAAGATAATCTCATTTTCTCAGATAGTAGACTTTTCCACTCCACACGAAGTGCCCTTATTTCCTGCTCTTTAGTTGCTATAGTGTTTCTTAGGCTTGCATTTTGTTAAGTCATGCAACATAATCTTTCATCAAGTTCTATTGGAAGGGCAGCAACCTCTTCCTACAAATGAAGAATTGTTTTAGTTGTCTCCATCTCAACCCATTCACAAACTAAATCAACTTGGTGCTAGTGAGATAATTGTGATGCCTGATCCTCTTCATATTGATAATTGTCAGTTATTCTTAGGATATAAGAGTAACTCAATAAATTAATAAATAAATAAATTGTACTAAGTTTTATTTTTAATTCCTTTAAGTTAAGTTCTTTTCTTTTGTATTAACTTTGTATTATTATTTTTTCTAATTTATAGGCATCGTTATGTGAGCTAGAGGCATCCAATGCTCGTGGAGAAACAGATTTAACTGAGATAGAGATATCTCAAAGGGTGTTTGGGAAAAAATCTGGCTATGCTAAAGGATTAGCAATGCGAATACAAACTTCTCGTGCTCCATATGTTTCAATACATACTGATGAACTGAAGAAGCAGATAGCTGATCAAAAGACTCACTTTGAAGGTAAGATGGAGGAACAAAAGGCTCATTTTCAAGTTCAGATAGAGGAACAAAAGTCCCATTTTGAAGATATTGTATCTTCACAGCAGAAAACCATCGAAGATTTGAATACTAAGTTTCGAGAATTTGAGAAAATGATGCATCGTTATGTGGGTGACATCTCTGTTGGTTCACCTTCACAGTAGCTAACACCTTCAGCTGGTCTTCATCTTCATCCTAGTTAGCATATATATTTTTGTGTGCATATTGTTGCATATATTATCATTTGGATGACAACATGATCTTCATATCAGTCACCATCTTTATACTAGTTAGCATATATATTTTTGTCTATATTGTCACTTTGTGAATGGTTTATAAGCTTTATCTAGTGGCTTATACATGTATATATAAGCTTTTTGGACTAACTTCCTTTTTAGTACATTTTGAATCATGTGGTGCTATGGTTTAATGTGCTTGACACTGGTTAAGTAGGTATTATGAAAATTATATTACAGGTAAAGGTAATTTAAAAGGTAAAAGCCAAAAAAAAAATGTTTTGCGACGAAACTTTGTAGGAGAATCATACATTTTAAATCTTTCAGCGACAAATAAATCGTCACTAGGTGCTACACGCAAAAGCTAAAGCACCATTCAGTGAGGCAAACTTCGTAGCTAAAACACCTTTCTGCAACGACATTTTGTCTCAATAGATTTACATTAAAGTTCCCAAAGAGAACAGAATTGTAGGAGAATATTAATAAAAATATCAATTCCATATAAGGGAGGAAAACATTATGTGGGGAGCATCCTTCTGCGACGACTAATTCTCGCAATAGTTTTAGATTCGTGGCTATGACGACAAATTAATTGTCGCAGGATGTCTTGAAACATGAAAGAACGTTTTAGCGAGGAAAGTAATTGTAGCTGAAAATAACTTCTGCTACGAAATATTGTCGCAAAATAATATTCAAATTCAAGCAACAACATTTTAGCAAGGAAAATCATTGTAGCTGAAAATATCTTCTTCTACGAAATATTGTCGAAAAATGATATTCAAATTTCGAAAACAATATTTTAGCAAGGAAAATCATTGTAGCTGAAAATGTATTCTACTACGAAATATTGTCGCAAAATGATATTCAAAATAGGAAACAACATTTTAGCAAGGAAAATCATTGTAGCTGAAAATCGCTTGTTCTACGAAATATTGTCGCAAGATGATATTCAAATTCAGGAAGTAACATTTTAGCGAGGAAAGTCATTGTAGCTGAAAATATCTTCTGCTACGAAATATTGTCGCAAAATGATATTTAAAATAGGAAAGAGCATTTTAGCGAGGAAAATAATTGTAGCTGAAAATACCTTATGCTACGAAATATTATCGCAAAATGATATTCAAAATAGGAAAGAACATTTTAGCGAGGAAGATCATTGTAGCTGAAAATGCCTACTGCTACGAAATATTGTCGCAAAATGATATTCAAAATGGAAAGAGCATTTTAGCGAGGAAAATCATTGTAGCTGAAAATTTCTTCTGCTACGAAATATTGTCGCAAAATGATATTTAAATTGAGTCAACAACATTTTAGCAAGGAAAATCATTGTAGCTGAAAATCTCTTATGCTACGAAATATTGTCGCAAAAAGATATTCAAAATAGGGAAACAACATTTTAGCAAGGAAATAAGTTGTAGCTAAAATATGTTTTGGCGACAAAATATCGTCGCAAAAAAGTTTTCAGCAACAACAATTATTTTCTCGCTGGGTTTTTCTGCGACACGCCTTCTGCTTCGATGGTGCGATGAAATTTATTTCGTCGGTAAAATTTTTGCGACGATTTTTAGGCCTTCTGAGACAAAATATTTCGTCGCTGAAGGTGATTTTTCATGTAGTGTATGACCACCTTGGATGTAAAATTCTATAAATCACTTCTAAATAATAACGCTTTAATTGCTAGGGACTAGCAATAAACTAGTTGGGGGGTGTGATGAACACTTAAATATGTATGCTTAATGAGGGCTTAATTCATCATATTGCATTAATAGTGTCATTAAATTCCTCAACTTAAGTATATTTGTAGTCTTTACATTATTTGAATTAACTTTCTCTTAATTTCGGTTTTGATGTAGGTTTGGTAAAATGGGCATAACTTCTATTTATAGATCAGAATGGTGCAAATCTTAATGTTTTGGAAAGCTGATTCAATTATCTACAAGATTGCATTTCACAAGTATCATCAAATTTAGGCTCTTAGTGCACCAAAATTGGGCTTGAAGTGAACCTATCTACAGTCTCAGCCCAGCCTAACCATGCCTCAGTATTTTGACCATATCTCTCAGAATACGTATCCAAATCATATGAATCAAGATGTTCTAGAAAGCTGAGAGAAATATCTATGACTTTTTATGAAGACATGTGATTAAAATTCTAAAAAATTCAATGTCAAAATCGGTGGTCAAAGTCGGTTCACCTAATTACCCCAATTGTCAAAGTTGGTGCATCTAATATTTGACAATTATTCCTTTGTAATTTGACAAGTTTGCCCCTGAATGTATCTCTATTTTAGAGATGCCTTGTGACCCATTAGGGCATCTTGGCCTTGGCTGGGATCTTGTATTGTGTTTCTCTCTTGTTTTAATGTTATTAATGAATTTCCTTTTTCTTGCATTTTGTGTTCTTTCTCTTATAATATCTTGCTAATTTCTCTATTGCTAAGGTGAAAGGGTGAAATCCTTTATATAAGAGTAAGGATTCTCTAACTCTTAATATGTGCCTAATAATCATAATCTTATGTTGTTTATATGATTTATATTTATTTTCTTAATCAATATTGACATCACTCGTAAAGTGGAGGTCTTGATCCATTGCAGACAATCCTTGGCACATCAAATACTTGGATCCTTTCTAGATGTCGTATGGTTCTTTCTTACTGACACGAATCTAGTTAGGAACCTTGATTTGTTGTAGACATATGCAGATTGGTACATTGGATGCTTGAACCCATTTACACGAAGTAGTATAAATATTGGTAACGAAGCAAATATATTTCATATAACTAAAACGGGTTGTTTACCCTTATTTGAAATATCAAGGGCGGATCCCTTAACCTTAGCTCTCATTATTATTGTGTGAATTTCTCTTGTGTTATTCTCATTTATTATTTAAGAACTCGTTTTTTACTTATATTTGTTGATGTTATCTTGCCATCCCTTTGAATCATCCACATCATATTTGCTTACTTATAGTTTGTAGTGCTAAAATCCCCTTCCTCATGGATCGACCCCGTCCTCACCGGGTTTATTACTTTGACACTCCTATACTTGGGAGACAATCCTTTTTCGGATGTGTCACTGCCCACTCTCTATCACAGATAACTTAACAACACACTGTTAAGTTATACATAACAATGATGTCTGGCACTGAATTACATAAACACTTAAATCGCAAGTTCTCTCAAGTGTCTACTAACTCACACATACCTAATCAACAATTCATGTATAGTTACAACCTCTCATGCATGAATAAAACACTCATAAAATCAAATCAATGAGACATCCCTATTTGTGTTGAAGCTTTCCTCTTTAATTCTTGGAATGCCGAAACCTAAACTCACACAACACACCACACTATTTCGTTATGAAAATATAACAGTATATATAGTGGTATTCGTGGACAAAATCTCCTTAGAATCATGTAAAAATTCTAATCAAAATCATATTAGTATAAGGAGAAATATAATAGGAAGTGTTATAAGTAATCTCCTAAAGGAATTAGGACACAAATAAATATTCTCCTATTTTAATTAGGATACTAGAAACAATATCCTAATCTAAGGAGATATTTATTATAAATCAAATACTTCATAAAATATACTTCTAGAAACAGTAAAATAATAATCAAAATAATATTCTTGTTTTATCACAAGTTGAACAAAAATCATCATGTGCATGGCACATACATATGTAGTAGACGTTGACACCAACAATCTCCCCATTTTTGGCAACTTGTGATGAAAACACTAAACTGTTTTTGATCAAAGAAAATCACACATGATAAGTCAGACATAACCATAAGCTATCATGAAATAGCAAACAAAAAATATCATATTTAAAGAAATAACATGAGTGCTGTTACACAGCTCATAATAGAACATTATCTGACTATGTGTATATCCTACAATTTCAACACAAAACGAAGTTTGACAAACTTATCAAACAACAATGCAACCAGATCATGACAATGCAATCAGATCATGATCAGAGCCTATAAGTCAAAATAGTTTGAATGCACGCACACAGCACACACAAAGCAAGCATAGCATAAGAAGTTCTTACTCCCCCTTACTCCATACTTACAACCCTTGATAGAAAGTAGTAACAAAAATATATAGAAAATAGTAACAATTTATGCATCAATGAAATTTTTACCAAGCATGTATGCCGAATTTGTGATATGACATATCTTAGAGTAAAACTCAGAATCGATTCACCCTCATGCATCATTAAATTTTCAAATTGAGAACTAAGTCTCATCAATTTAGATCTTTTAACCGATGCAGTACCTTCATGTTTTACCTCAAGTATGTCCCATGCTTCTTTAGCAACTTTGCATCTAGAAATCTGTCCAAAATTGTTTAAGTCCACTGCAGCAAAAATTGCATTGAGAGCCTTAGAATTCCAGCTTGAACGACGGTATTCTTCATCAGTCCATTTATCCTCAGGTTTGGGTTCGGAATCACCAAAAGCATTCAACTTTGTTGGCGGTGTCCATCCTTTAAGCACACTAGTCCATGCATTGTCATCAAGAGATTTGATATACATCATCATTCTTACCTTCCAATATGGATAATTACCATCATAAAGAATAGGTGGTTATGTTCCGAATCCTCCATTGTGAATAAACTCCATTCTTCCAGATCAACCTGATCATTTTCTTCACTTGTCTATAAGTGAACCTGCTTTGATACCAATTGTAAGTTCCGGAAGTATGCAGTTATAAGAAATATAGTAGTAAACTGTACAGTAAGTCGGCACAGGAGGATTTTTACGTGGTTCGGTTATGAAATCTACATACACGGATAGTTATAGAGCTGCAATTCACTAAGTTCTTGTTTGTACAATCTTTAGGATCGTTTACAGTGCTGACTCACTCTCGCACATTAACCTAATGTTTATAAAACAAAATCCTGTCAAGATCATAATCTCTAGTGACACTGCCTGCTCTCTATTATGGATAACTTAATAACACACTATTAACTTATACATAACAACGATGTCTGACGCTAAATTACATAAACACTTGCAAGTTCTCTCAAGCGTCTACTAACTCACATAGACCTAATCAATAATTCATGTACGAATACAACCTCTCATACATGAATAAAACACTCATAAACTCAAATCAAAGAGACATTCCTATTTGCGTTGAAGCTCTCCTCTTTAATTCTTGGAATGCCGAAACCTAAACTCACACAACACACCACACTATTTCGTTATGAAGATATAATAGTATATATAGTGGTATGCCTGCACAAAATCTCCTTAGAATCCTGTAAAAATTATAATCAAAATCACATTAGGATAAGGAGAAATATAATAGGAAGTGTTATATGTTGACCCAGGTATGACAACCCAAGAGGGGGGGTGAATTGGGTTTTATTTATCAAAACGAATTTATAAAACTTTTATTGAAAGATAAATATTATTTCACTTTTTCTTTTGAGAATAGAAGTGAAGAAGATGAAAATAGAAGTTATCTAAGATGCAATCAAGAGAATAGCAATAATAAATAATCTCAAGTGCAAGTAAATGTAAAGAGTATAGGGATAGAGAGAGTGCAAACTCAAATTACGTGGTTCGGCAAACCTTGCCTACGTCCACGGGCTCCTAGCTCCTCCACAAGCTAGGCTTTCCACTAAGTTGTAGAATACTTTACAACTTGCTTGATGAACAACTTCACCAAGACTTTTTTCCTTCAACTCTTGATAACACCACACCAAGAGTTCTTCTTGATGAACAACCTCACAAAGGAAAGAGTTCTCTCAAGGATATCTTTTATCCTTTACAAGAAGATCTCACTCTCATACAATATAAGAACAAAGAAAAGTTTTTACAACAAAAGTACAACTCTCTTCAAAGAGTAGATAAAGAATATAAAAGCTCTATAAACTTGATATTTCTCTTGGCTTTTTTGCTTGATAAAATGCTTCTCTTGCACTTGTTGAATGCATGGGAGAATGGCTCTTTTTATAGGCAAATGAGATGAACTTAATCAAGTGAAGACACCAACTCCAAATTTTCTGCCCACCATAAAAACAGTAATTTTGTCTGCCATTTTTGTCAATGTTCCGTTTGAAATTTGAAAATCTACAAAACATAAAAAATTTGCATGTTTGAATAAGCTTTCAAACGCATCAAGAATCAAGTCATTTGGATATCTGTAGCTCAAGATATGGCCAAAACACCATTCGGTGCTCATGTGAATTGATTTTTCCTCCATGTGTCAGTCCACCGACTTGAATGATAATTCTGTCAGTCTTCCGTTTGAAATTTGAATTTCTTCAAAACATAAAAGATCTTCATATTTGAATAAGCTTTCAAAACATTAAGATTCAAAGAATTTGGATATCTCTATCTTAAGATATGGCCAAAACACCATTCGGTGCTTAGGGAGTTGATTTTATTCTCTGTGCCAGTCCACCGAATTGCATGTCAATTATGTCAGCCTTCCATTTGAAATTTGAATTTCTTAAAAACATATGAAATGTTCTTCATTAAGTTATCTTTCCAATGCCGTAAGAATCAAGTCATTTTGATTTTCTAGCTCAAGATATGTCCAAAGGAGTATTCGGTGCTCATGTCAGCTGCTTCCATTTGTCTTTCAATTTGCATGATGATTTGGACAACCTTGCACTTGAAATTTGAATTCTTTAAAACATATGAAATGTTATAAATTGAGTAA
>SNVD02001205.1:0-2500 GCA_013180625.2 Boswellia sacra | reverse complement strand
AATGCAGCGCCCAGCGCCCCGCGATCCGCGCACATCATGCGCGCCCAGCGCCATGGCGCGCCCAGCGCCCCCACGCGGCAGCGCCCACAACTCCCCATCGCATGGCGCCAGCCGCCCCACGCGGGCAGTCGCCCAGCGCCCCACAATGCAGCGCCCACGGCGAGCAGCCCCAGCGCCCCACGATTGCAGCCCGCAGCGCCCATGCATGCAGCACGCATGCAGCGCCCAGCGTCCACACATGCAGGCCCCAGCGCCCCATGCATGCAGCACCCAGCGCCCACACAGGCAGCACCCAGCGCCCATGCATGCAGCAATCGTAGCCCCAAGGGAGGTTAGCCAGCCCCCATCCATGCAGCAAGGGCAGCGCCACGGGCAGCACCCAAGCCCCAAAGGAGGTTAGCCAGCCCCCACCGATGCAGCAAGGGCATCCCCACGAGCGCCCAACGTGCAGCAACAGCCGCAACACGAGGGGTACGTCATGGGCAAAACCCAAGCCCCAAGGGAGGTTAGCCAGCACCCATCTACGCAGCAAGGGCAGCACCATGGGCGCCCAACGTGCAGCAACTGCAGCACGAGGGGCACGTCGTGGGCAACACCCCAGCCCGAAGGGAGGTTAGCCAGCACCCGTCCACGCAACAAGGGCAGCACCATGGGCGCCCAACGTGCAGCAACTGCAGCACGAGGGGCACGTCGGGGGCAACACCAAGCCCCAAGGGAGGTTAGCCAGCGCCCATCCGTGCAGCAAGGGCAGCGCCATGGGCGCCCAACTTGCAACCAGCAGCACGTTTTCTGTTTTTTAAAAGTTAGTAACGCGATTTCCTTCACGTTTCTCTTCTCTTCGTTACACTAACATTGTTTTATTTTTTTTGCATTTTTTTCAATTTTTTTGCAAGTGGGCCCCACCTTCCAACTTCAATTTATTTTTTTATTAATTTTCGCTTTCATTCGTGCCCCGGTTGCATTTTGCTCGGTGTCCTTGCAAAAAATCAGCCAAGAGCGCGAACGTCGAAAAATGGCCCCTCATGGCACCACGGCTGCACGCTGGCAGGCCAAGCTGCAGCACATTGCTGACAGCCATGGGCAGCAAATGCTGCATGATGTGCAGCAATGTGCTGCACCGTGGGCTGCCAACGTGCAGCGAATCGTGCCAACCTCAAAATACTTCCGCCAAACCGCTTCCAAAACTCAATCAAACGCCACCTAAAATCATTTTCGGACTCCAAAAGCCCCCCAAAAAGATTTCACCTCGCTCCGGCGTCGTTTGGGTGCTTTTCCAATTTTGACCTTTCTCTCTCTAAAAATTCACTCCGAAGCCCCCACGGCGCCCGAAACCCCCAACTCTCTTTTCCCATCGATTCCTCCCATTTTTCTTGCTCCCCTCGCAAATTCTCAGCCCCAACGCCCCACAAACGCTCCGTCGTCCATCCCCTTGTGACAGCTCACATACCATGGTGCACCACCCCTGATAATGCTGCAATGCTAAAAAAAGCTCGTTAGGGGGGAGATGCAGTCTCCGCTGGGGGGCCTCCGGGCCAAGCCATGCAAACACCCCCCTCGCCCATGCACACTGGCAGGCTTTGGTGTGTGCGTTGGGTGGGCTTGGCTTGCAACTCCAGCGGATATTGTCGGCATGTGTCGGCATCGGTGGTGGGTCCCAGTACGAAAAAACATGGACTGAGCTCCATGCTTGAGCTGGTGCTTGGGCAGCTCTTGTGCGCAGCGCAGCTTGTAAGTCGTTGTGCATGGGCAGCAGAAAGCATCGCTTAGGCATGGCGTGATGCCCCCATCCCATCCCCGTGCTTCGGGTGTGCTCCAGCCAGCTCGTGTGCGCAGCGCAGCTTGTAAGTCGTAGTGCAAGGGCAGCAGCGAGCAACGCTCGGGCTGGGGGGGGACTGAGCGCCCTGCTTGCGTTGGTGCTTGGGCAGCTCTTGTGCGCAGCGCAGCTTGTAAGTCGTAGTGCAAGGGCAGCAGAAAGCATCGCTTAGGCATGGCGTGATGCCCCCATCCCATCCCCGTGCGTTGGGTGTGCTCCAGCCCGCTCTTGTGCGCAGCGCAGCTTGTAAGTCGTAGTGCAAGGGTTGCAGGCAGCAACACTTGGGCCGGGGGTGGCTATCTCGGTCGATGACGGCTTGTGCTTGACGTTGCTCGCTCCTCCTTCGAAAAAATGTCCCTCGTGTGGTTCCATGTTCTATCGCGTCCCGCGGTGCTGGCGCGGCCCGACTTGACGTTTCTGCATGCTCAACAGTTTCGACTGTTGGGTTGTAGTTCGTTGGGTTGTGCTGCTGCCAAGTGAACGCATCGGGCGTGTGAGTGGTGTTTGGATGGCGTGGGTTGGCAGGCTCCGTGCTCGTGCATCGAACTGTTGACGCCCCATCCTCTTCATTATTCCCCAATGCGTTGTTGCTGCCTTTGGGGTGCGTACGGTATCCTGTGTTGCTTACCTACCCGAAGGAATTCGGCGGTTCGTTTGTTGCTCTCCGCCCCATGCCCTCGCGGGTGT
>SNVD02001204.1:0-2500 GCA_013180625.2 Boswellia sacra | reverse complement strand
CGCAGACGCCCACGACGAGCAGCGCGCACGGCATGCAGCGCCCAGCGCCTCACATGGACGCGCCCAGCGCCCACGCATGCAGCGCCCAAAGGGTGGCGCCACGCGGGAAGCGCCCCAGTGCCCCACGCAGCAGCGCCCCACGCATGCAGCGCCCAGCGCCCACGCGAGCAGCGCGCACGCATGCAGCGCCCAGCGCCCCACGCGGGCATCGCCCGGCGCCCCACGCATGCAGCGCCCAGCGCCCACGCGGGCAGCGCCCAGCGCCCCACGCATGCAGCGCCCCGCGCCCACGCGAGCAGCGCGCACGCATGCAGCGCCCAGCGCCCATGGCGCGCCCAGCGCCCCACGCATGCAGCGCCCACGCGGGCAGCGCCAAGCGCCCCACGCATGCAGCGCCCAGCGCCCACGCGAGCAGCGCGCACGCAGCAGCGCCCAGCGCCCATGGACGCGCCCAGCGCATACCACGCGGGCAGCGCCCACCGCCCCACGCATGCAGCGCAATGCGCCCACGCGGGCAGCGCCCAGCGCCTCCCACGCATGCAGCGCCCAACGCGAGCAGCCCCAGCGCCCACGCATGCAGCCCGTAATGCGCCCATGATAGCAGCACGCATGCAGCGCCCCAGCCGTCACACATGCAGGACCCAGAGCCAAGAATGCAGGCACCCAGCGCCCACACATGCAGCACCCAGCGCCCATGCATGCAGCAATCGTAGCCCCAAGGGAGGTTAGCAAGCCCCCATCCATGCAGCAAGGGCAGCGCCACGGGCAGCACCCAAGCCCCAAAGGAGGTTAGCCAGCCCCCACCGATGCAGCAAGGGAAGCCCCACGAGCGCCCAACGTGCAGCAACAGCCGCAACACGAGGGGTACGTCATGGGCAAAACCCAAGCCCCAAGGGAGGTTAGCCAGCACCCATCTACGCAGCAAGGGCAGCACCATGGGCGCCCAACGTGCAGCACCTGCAGCACGAGGGGCACGTCGTGGGCAACACCCAAGCCCGAAGGGAGGTTAGCCAGCACCCGTCCACGCAGCAAGGGCAGCACCATGGGCGCCCAACGTGCAGCAACTGCAGCACGAGGGGCACGTCGTGGGCAACACAAAGCCCCAAGGGAGGTTAGCCAGCGCCAATTACCCCCCCCCCCCCCCATCCGTGCAGCAAGGGCAGCGCCATGGGCGCCCAACATGCAACCAGCAGCACGTTTTCTGTTTTTAAAAAGTTAGTAACGCGATTTCCTTCACGTTTCTCTTCTCTTCGTTACACTAACATTGTTTTATTTTTTTTACATTTTTTTCAATTTTTTTGCAAGTGGGCCCCACCTTCCAACTTCAATTTATTTTTTTTTTAATTTTCGATTTCATTCGTGCCACGGTTGCATTTTGCTCGGTGTCCTTGCAAAAAATCAGCCAAGAGCGCGAACGTCGAAAAATGGCCCCTCATGGCACCACGGCTGCACGCTGGCAGGCCAAGCTGCAGCACATTGCTGCACACCATGGGCAGCAAATGCTGCAGGATGTGCAGCAATGTGCTGCACCGTGGGCTGCCAACGTGCAGCGAATCGTTCCAACCTCAAAAATCTTCCGCCAAACCGCTTCCAAAACTCAATCAAACGCCACCTAAAATCATTTTCGGACTCCCAAAGCCCCCCAAAAAAGATTTCACCTCGCATTCGGCGTAGTTTGTGCTTCTGCCAATTGCCCTTTCCTATCTCTAAAATTCACTCCGAAGCCCCCACGGTGCCCGAAACCCCCAACTCTCTTTTCCCATCGATTCCTACCATTTTTCTTGCTCCCCTCGCAAATTCTCAGCCCCAACGCCCCACAAACGCTCCGTCGTCCAGCCCCTTGTGACATCTCACATACCATGGTGCACCACCCCTGATAATGCTGCAATGCTAAAAAAAGCTCTTTAGGGGGGAGATGAAGTCTCCGCTGGGGGGCCTCCGGGCCAAGCCATGCAAACACCCCCCTCGCCCATGCACACTGCCAGGCTTTGGTGTGTGCGTTGGGTGGGCATGGCATGCAACTCCAGCGGATATTGTCGGCATGTGTCGGCATCGGTGGTGGGTCCCAGTACGAAAAAACGTGGACTGAGCTCCATGCCGGGGTTGGTGCTTGAGCAGCTCTTGTGCGCAGCGCAGCTTGTAAGTCGTAGTGCAAGGGCAGCAGAAAGCATCGCTTAGGCATGGCGTGATGCCACCATCCCATCCCCGTGCTTCGGGTGTGCTCCAGCCCGCTCTTGTGCGCAGCGCAGCTTGTAAGTCGGAGTGCAAGGGCAGCAGCGAGCAACGCTCGGGCTGGGGGGGGACTGAGCTCCATGCTTGCGTTGGTGCTTGGGCAGCTCTTGTGCGCAGCGCAGCTTGTAAGTCGTAGTGCAAGGGCAGCAGAAAGCATCGCTTAGGCATGGCGTGATGCCCCCATCCCATCCCCGTGCTTGGGGTGTGCTCCAGACCGCTCTTGTGCGCAGCGCAGCTTGTAAGTCGTAGTGCAAGGGTGGCAGGCAGA
>SNVD02001202.1:0-14528 GCA_013180625.2 Boswellia sacra | reverse complement strand
TTTACGTCCAAAAACGGCTAAAACACCTTCTATGAGTTGGGGATATGCTTCCCATCCAGTTTTCTTATAAACTGGCAAACAGGGTCGTTTTGAGTTAGATTCCCAAGACTATGAAGAAAATGAGAGAGAAGAAAAGAAAATGGATGCAAGGTGAGCAACAGTTTTTAGGGAACTGAAAAACCGACTTTAAAAGTCACAGAGTACCGTATCCGCCACTTGACCGGGAAACAAAATGCAAACACACAAATAAAATAAAAGCACATAAAATAAAATGAGAAAAAAATAGAAATGATAGCAAAAATCAAGAATAAAAATAAAAATATGGCACCGATGGATGAAATTTGAACAATCGTAAAAAAAAACCAAAAGAGGAATCTCTTCGAAAGTAATTTACCACGGTCAAAAATATGCCATTGAGATGGTACCTTTCTTTTTCCTTTATTTGTAAGAATGGAAGAGATTACCACTAGTTGAATTTGTTTGTCCTTGGGGCATGCATTCTTGAGTGTGGATGTTTCTTCCTGCTTTTGTTCAAAACATGGCTCCCAACTCTTAATCTCTTTCACCTGTGCAAAATCAAGTAATGAAAATTCTTTAGAAGCAATAGGCACTAGTTGCATATGTACTTCAAATGAACTAGTTAACCCAATTTCTGAAGGACTTGAAAAATTCTCATTTTGGATATAGTCTTCCACGTTAATCTTATTAGATTCCTCACATTCATCATGCTTGAAAAATTCATTATTGTCAAAATTTTGGTTGTGTTCCTTTGCATGATGACATGAGGGCATAAATGAGGGTTCGATCTCTTCCTTGTTAGGTGTAGGTTTATTAACCTCTTCCTTACCCTTTAAGATTGATTCATCATCTTTCTTATAAGGGTTAAGAATATGTTCAACCTTACCATCGTGAAGAGTACTTACCGAATCTTCATCTAGATGTTGACCACTTGGATTACTCACATGTGGATTGATGGAGTTTGGCTCTCGTTGAGATGGAAACTCACCTTTCTCATGCGGACTAAGTGCAAATGCAAACTTTTCAAGGGCATCATTCAAGTTCGCCATAGTATGAGCAATTTGACTATTAAAAGCCTCTTGCTTTGTAATGAATGAATTTAATGTTTCTTCAAGATCCTCATAAAATGCATGATCATGAAAATTTTGATATGGCTGAAAGGGAGGTTGGTAAGATTGTACATGATTATCATTCCCCCAATCAAAATTCAAGTGACTTTTCCATCCAACATTTTGTGAGTAAGAATTAGGATTTGACCTTTGGAAAGTGTTTAACACATTGGTTTGGTCATGGAGACCTTTCCTATAGGTAGGCATAATTGGGCAATCATCTGTAGAATGATCACTAGTATTACAAGTGTGACAAACAATTTCTTGCATAGACCACATTTCTAAATCCTCGACTTTTCTAGCTAGAGATGTAAATTTAGCATGAAGATCATGATTCTCCCTAAAGTTATAAATGCCTCTACTAGATGTTCTTGGCACCTCATAGGTGTCAACATAATTCCAATTTTGGGCATTTTTTGCTAGTAAGTCTAGGAAATCCATGGCTTCATCTGGGTATTTATCTTCAAATTGTCCATCACACAATAATTCTATCATTTGCCTAGCTTGATGTGTAAGACCTTCATAGAAAATTAAAACTAGTTCCCATGTTTCCAAACCATGATGAGGACAAGTATTAAGCAATGCTTTATACCTATCCCAACATTGGTAAAAGGTCTCTCCTTGTTTTTGAGTGAAATTGGTGATTTGATTTTTGAGAGAATTTGTTCTATAGGGAGGAAAGAATTCTTTAAGAAATTGTTGTTGCATTTCATCCCATGAGCTAATGGATCTTGATCTAAGATTTTGTAGCCATATCTTAGCTTTATCTTTTAGAGAAAAAGGAAAAAGCTTTAATCTCAAGATATTTATGCTACAATTTAGGTCACTATAAGCATTGCAAAACTCTTTAAATTCTCTCAAGTGCAAAAATGGGTTTTCAACATCTAGGCCATGAAAGTGGGGCAAGAATTGAATGAAATCCGATTCATGGCTAAAATACTTTGCATCATGAGGGAAGACTATGCATGATTGTGCACAAGTTCTCCTAAGATTTATGGAGTCCATTAATGTTCTTGGTTGGACATGAGCATGATTTTTTTTTTCAAACAAGATGAGCGGCTACTAACAATTCTACCAATTAATGCAAAGAGAAAGAAAAGATGAACACATGCAAGAAAAAATAAAAATAGAAATGGGGAGAGAAGAGATGAACGTATGCAAGAAAAATAAAATAGAAATGGGAAAAGAAAGTACTTACAATTTTGTACGCCAAATTTTTACCTTCCCCGGCAACGGCGCCAAAAACTTGACACATCCGAAAAAGGATTGTCTCCCAAGTATAGGAGTGTCGAAGTAATAAAACCTGGTGAGACCGGGGTCGATCCACGAGGAAGGGAATTTAAGCGTTACAAATTATAAGCTAAACAAATGTGATATGGATGATTCAAAGAAATAACAAGAGAATATCAATAAATATGTAAGATGGTAGGCGGTATTACCGACCATTCAAATATAAAACAAAAAGCAAGAGGAGGCAAAACCATCCATGGAAATAGGTGGTATAACCAACCATAGTAAATTAAAGAACAATTTCATAAGGTGGTAGAACCTACCATAGTAAATAAAATAAAAAGTTCATAAACAATAGAATAATTAAAATACAAGAGGAATTAACACAATAACAATGAAGGCTAAGGTTAGGGGATCCGCCCTTGATATTTCAAATAAGGATAATTAACCCATTTTAGTTATATGAATTATATTTGTTTCATTACCAATATTTATACCACTTCTTGTAAATGGTTCAAGCATCCAATGTGCCAATCACCATATGTCTACAACAAATCAAGGTTCCTAACTAGATTCGTGTCGGTAAGGAAGAACCATACATCATCTAGAAAGGATCCAAGCATTTGATGTGCCAAGGATTGTCAACAATGGATCAGGACCTCCACTTTACGAGTGGTGTCAAGATTGATTAAGAAATTAAATATAAATCATATTGAATAAACGTTATAAGATTAAGATTATTAAGCACATATTAAGGTTTAGAGAATCCTTATTCTCATATCAAGGGTTTCACCCTTTCACCTTAGCAAAAGAGAAATTAAAGAACATTATAATAGAAAGAAAATAAAATGCAAGAAAAAGGAAATTCATTAATAACATAAACACACAAAACACAATACAAGATCCTAGCCAAAGCCAAAATGTTCCAGCCAAGGCCAAGATGCCCTAATGGGTCACAAGGCACCTCTATTTATAGATACATCCAGGGGCAAACTTGTCAAATTACAAGGGCATAATTGTCAAATATTAGTTGTAAATATCTTTGACAATTGGGATCATTAGGCACCGACTTTGACCATCAATTTTGACATCGAAACATTGTGAATTTAATCACATGTCTTCATGAAAGTTGTAGATATTTCTCTCAGCTTTCTAGAACATATTGATTTGCACAATTTGGATACGTATTTTGAGAGATACGGTCTAAATACTGAGGCCTGGTCAGACTGGGCCGAGACTGTAGATGGGTTCACTTCAAGCCCCCTTTTGGTCCACTAAGAGCCCGAATTCCCGGTGTGTGTAAGCTACATTTACTCCACAATACACGTTATGCAGACTATGTGTACATATGTGGAGATTGTACACAATTCATATGTTAATTAAGTATAGTTCAGCTAGTATATGTATGTATAAATAGAGAGTTATCGCCCATTTAGCAAACCGTAACACAACCAACATTACAGGGGAAAGCCAAAAAACAAAAAAAATTAATTCCAAAGATGCAAATGCTACAAATATGCTTAAGTTGAGGAATTTAATGACACTATTAATGCAAATGATGAACTAAACTCTTATTAAACATGCATATTTAAGTGTTCATCAGTGTCTATTTATGTATTACTTTTATATCAATTCGTCCATGTTTCTTTGCTATATTCCTTGGTATTTTTATGTTTTTGTGTGGTTTTGATGTTTGTAGGAGTTTTGGAGCAACTTGCACAAAAATGGAGTAAAATCCTTCATTTTCACCTCTGCTCGTCAACCATCTTCTCGGATTTAATTGTATTGATATACAATGAACCCGATGACATATCATATACCGTTGAAAAGCTCTCGAAGTCTACTTTTTGGAGAAATTTACGGTTTATGACTCCATTCAGTGTACCGAAAGTTGTAATCAAAACAGTGTAAGAAGTGTAGAAATGTAATTCCACACATCACTGTAGCATGTATAATACGGGACACTGTAGCATGTTACTGTATCAGAGTATTTAAACACATTTTAGGGTTTTATTTTCATAACTTGAAGAGGGGAGAACGTGGTGGAGTCTGAAGCTCTTGAATTCTTTCATCTCTTGGAGTTCTTGAAGGAGAAAGGAAGCTTGGAAAGAGGAAGAACTCCAATCCAAAGAGAAGTACATCAAATTTGCTAAGTTTTTCCCTTCCCTTTCATTTTCTGGAATGTCTACATGTTGTATTGTATTTACCACGTTCTTAAACATGTGTAACTGAATCTGAATTGGTTGAGGGTGATTTCAAAGCCCCTGATATGGTTTTTGTAAGTTGATTGTGTAAGGAATTGCTGTCTCTTATACACATCTAGATGTGTATAAGAGACAGCCCATATTTAATGCTTATGATTGCTTGCTGATTGTATTTGAGTGGCCAACTGAATATAATCTGGTTGTGATTTATGCTAGACTAGAAATCTTGATCCGTAATTGTCTTGAATTTCTAATCATTAGTAGCAAAATTGTGATCAGAGATTACAATTGGAGAATAAAACATAAGTTAAATAATCCGAGCTTGTGTGTTTATTGCTTAGATCAACCTATATTTCTTATCATAATGCATCCATTGAATTAAACTCAGAGAGCTTGTTCTAGGTTGTTTAATGGATAGAGATTAAATAAAGAGCTTGTTTTATTTAACAACAAAGTAAGGAAAGATTGGGGTAATAGAGCTTGTTATTATCTACGGTGGATAACTTCAATGCTGTAATTAGATGACAATTCTACAATTAATTCGCAAATCCATATCTTGTGGTAGAGAAGGATCCCTTAACCAGCTTTCTCCCATTGATTTTTCATTCAAATTTACTTCTTGTTTTGTTATTCTTTACTTGCATTCTTATTTCATTAGTACAAGCATTCAAAAAAAAAAAAATCCCCCCCTGTTTAGTTTATTGGGTGGAGAATAACACATTCATAGAAATCAATCCTCGTGGGGTAACGATATCTACTTATCAACTTATTACTTGTGCGACTAGTATGACTGATAGTTGTTCGAACGAAGCATCCATAATGGCTGACTAAGGAGGCTAACTTCTAAACTTTGTAGACCCATTCTAACTAACTTGTTTTTGTTTGCTGACTTGTTGAACTTTGTTATTTTATGAGTGAGTTTAGTTTTGCGTAATTTAGAGTTGTTATGTGTTTTTATCTTTATCAGTTTCGATTCAAAAAAAAAATTGTGGAAAAACCTGAGAATGGCAGAATATGGGGTTTCTTTCACCCTTGAAACGCATTCTCTCTAAATAAATCTGTAGTTTGTTTATTTCATGTTGTTTGAAATGTCTTGTTTCTTGTTTTGTTCTTTCATAATAAAGGTATATAGGCTGGAAACCTTAAGTCTGCGGGCTACTGGTCCTAAGGATTGTTGAAATATATAATCTTGACTCAGGTGTAACAACGCCACGTACCTCTTTTCCTGCGTTTTGTGGGTCGATGATAAGATAATGATTGAATTAAGAATAACTCTTGGAAAATGATAAATGATGCATGGATCTGTGTGCTTGAAATGTTTATTGGTTTTCGCTTTGCTTTTGATTCCTTGCGCAACATGGAGCACTGAGCTATTATCACTGAGTTATTTGTTCACTTAGAGAAAGTTTATGTAATTTAAATGTTTCTTCATATTTCAATGAATTCTAGAACTTGTTTGATGGTCACTCGAGGCGAAATCCTAGACTGTGCAACATTGGGGAAATGATTTAGCCATCTTTGGACCGTTTGAGCCTTAATAGCCAACCTTGACTGAAATTGATCCCTAGTTACCCCTTTGAGCCTCTGTAAGCCTTTTTCTTTGTTAACTCACTAAAAGATTTCCTAACCTCAAATGAATTTGTTCCACACACTGTATCCCTGACACATCCGAAAAAGGATTGTCTCCCAAGTATAGGAGTGTCGAAGTAATAAAACCCGGTGAGACCGGGGTCGATCCACGAGGAAGGGGATTTAAGCGTTACAAATTATAAGCTAAACAAATGTGATATGGGTGATTCAAGGAGATGACAAGATAATATCAATAAATATGTAAGATGGTAGGCGGTATTACCGACCATTCAAATATAAAACAAAAAGCACGAGGAGGTAAAACCATCCATGGAAATAGGTGGTATAACCAACCATAGTAAATTAAAGAACAATTTCATAAGATGGTATAACCTACCATAGTAAATAAAATAAAAAGTTCATAAACAATAGAATAATTAAAATACAAGAGGAATTAACACAATAACAATGAAGGCTAAGTTTAGGGGATCTGCCCTTGATATTTCGAATAAGGATAATTAGCCCATTTTAGTTATATGAATTATATTTGTTTCATTACCAACATTTATACCACTTCTTGTAAATGGGTTCAAGCATCCAATGTGCCAATCATCATATGTCTACAACAAATCAGGTTCCTAACTAGATTCCTGTCGGTAAGGAAGAACCATACATCATCTAGAAAGGATCCAAGCATTTGATGTGCCAAGGATTGTCGACAATGGAGCAAGACCTCCACTTTACGAGTGGTGTCAAGATTGATTAAGAAATTAATATAAATCATATTGAATAAACATTATAAGATTAAGATTATTAAGCACATATTAAGGGTTAGAGAATCCTTATTATTATATCAAGGGTTTCACCCTTTCACCTTAGCAAAAGAGAAATTAGAAGAACATTATAATAGAAAGAAAATAAAATGCAAGAAAAAGGAAATTCATTAATAACATAAACACAAAAAACACAATACAAGATCCTAGCCAAAGCCAAAATGTTCCAGCCAAGGCCAAGATGCCCTAATGGGTCACAAGGCACCTCTCTTTATAGATACATCCAGGGGCAAACTTGTCAAATTACAAGGGCATAATTGTCAAATATTAGTTGTAAATATCTTTGACAATTGGGATCATTAGGCACCGACTTTGACCATCAATTATGACCTCGAAATGTTGTGAATTTTAATCACATGTCTTCATGAAAATTGTAGATATTTCTCTCAGCTTTCTAGAACATATTGATTTGCACAATTTGGATACGTATTTTGAGAGATACGGTCCAAATATTGAGGCCTAGTCAGACTGGGCTGAGACTGTAGATGGGTTTATTTCAAGCCCAATTTTGGTCCACTAAGAGCCCGAATTTGATGATTCTTGTGTAATGCAATCTTGTAGACAATTGAATCAGCTTTCCAAAACATTACAATTTGCACCATTCTGATCTGTAAATAGAAAGTTATGCCCATTTTACCGAACCTGTAACAAAACCAAAATTAAGAGAAATTAATTCCAAAGATACAAATGCTACAAATATGCTTAAGTTGAAGAATTTAATGACACTATTAATGCAATATGATGAACTAAACTCTTATTAAACATGCATATTTAAGTGTTCATCACACCCCCCAACTAGCTTATTGCTAGTCCCTAGCAATTAAAGCGTTATTATTTAGAAGGGATTTATAGAATTTTACATCCAAGGTGGTCATTATTGCACTCTCCTTGATTTTATCCAAATAAACAAACTCTCAACCAATTATTATTATTATTTTTTTTCATGACTCATGTACCCTTCGGTCAAGATATCTATAAACCTTCTTTTTGTGCTCAGTCAACAAATGACTATGGGGCTTATTAGAAAGAAGCCATATCGGTTCTAATATTTGTTAAGGCTAACAACTTTAGGTAGGGGGCATTCATTTATTTTATATATATATGTGTTTTTTTTTTTGAAAGAATGCATCTTTGACCCATGTAGCGAGCCTTAGGCTAATGGCTCCCAGACCAGTTGGCCTTAGGGCATTAGGTGTTAAGACACCCCTTCGAGCTTAACGACTCGAGTTGCCGATGCTTTATTTTTGCTTAGAAACTTATGGATAGTGCAATGTTCAATCCCATTAAGCTTTCTCCTTAATCCATGTAGCGAGCTTTGGGCCAATAGCTCCCAAACCAGTTGGTCTTAGGGTATTAGGTGTTAAGGCACCCTCGGGCTTAATTGCTCGAATTAAGGAGGCTACGAGACCAAACTTTATCCACAATTGCTATTTTTCTTCTTTTTTCTTTCTTTTTTTTTTGCTTTTTTTTTTAACTTTCCCCTTCCTTTGTGTTGTTATCCTAAACAAAACAAAAGAACTCAAATATTACAACATTTCATTTTGTCACCCACAATCATGCATCAAGGTATGTGTGTGTGTGTGAAGAAAGGCTCATGAATACTTGCTTAATGAGTACATAAGCACAAAAATTTTTTTTTTTTTAAATGATAACGTTGTGAGAGTTCATAGATTTGAATAATTCAAAGTGAAATGAATAAGACTTCCTTGTTATAAAATTCAAAAATCAAGTCTAAATAATATTAAGTTAGCTAAAATGAGTTCATAAGATCAAAATAAAATGACAAATTGGTTAGAATGGGTTTCAAGAGTTCAAACTGACCTTCCATACTCTGCCATTCCTGACCCAGAATGCGTCTCAAGAGGATTTGAACTCCTTACACCGCACTCTGAATCTAATTACTAACTCTCTTTTTTTTTTTTTTCAAGCAAAAGAAAATTAAAGACATACTTGTGTCTACTATCCTTCCCCCCCAACCAAATGAAACATTGTCCTCAATGTTTAAATGTAGAAAGATAAAGTATAGGAGACATTACCTGAAGCTTCTTTATTCAAGAGAGACGACCTGAAAGACTCATAAAATAACATGCTAAAAATAAAATAAAATAAAAGACAAAAAAAATTACAACCGGAGATTCAGATCCAATTTGCACTTTTTGTTTTGCCCTCCTGCCCAATTAATTTGAGTACTCGCTGGGTCAGGTTCATACTCAACTTCTTGTAATTTGTCAAGTAACTCACCAGCAGAAGTGGCAGAAACAAGGATCTTTCTCGCCCAATGTGGGATAAAATTTTGTTCTACAACTGCATCAATGATGCGTTCGAAACTAGCAAGTATACTAGTCGCACAAGTAATAAAGTGATAAGTAGATATCGTTCCCACGAGGATTGATTCTAATTGAAATTGTTATTTTCCAGCAATAATAAACTAAACAGGGGGGGTTTTGTTGATTGATTAACTAAACTTAATACGAAAGCAAATGAAGAATAACACAAAGCAAAGTTAAATGGAGTGAAAAATCAATGAGAGACACTTGGTTAAGAGTTCATTCTCTGCAACAAGATATGAATTTGTGAATTAACATAGAATTGTAATCCAATTACAGCATTGAAGTTATCAACCGTAGATAACAACAAGCTCGTTATCCCAATCTTTCCTTACTTTGTTGTTAAATAAAACAAGCTCTTTATTTAATCTCTATCCATTAAACAACATAGAACAAGCTCTCTAAGTTTAATTCAATGGAAGCATTACGATGAGAAAGATAGGTTGATCTAAGCACTAATCACACAAGTTCGGATTATTTAACCTAGGTTGTATTTTCCAATTGCAATCTCTGATCACAATTTTGCTACTAATGATTGGAAATTCATGACAATTACGGATCAAGATTTCTAATCTAGCAATAGACAATAACAGATTATATTCAGTTGGCCATTCCAAATACAATCAGTAAGCAATCATAAGCATTAGATATGGGAAAATACAAGCAATTTCAATTAGAGAATTGGATAACAATTCCTTGCACAATCAATTCACAAAAACCATATCAAGGGTTTTGAAATCACCCTCAACCAATTCAGATTTAGTTATACATATTCAGATAGAATATAAATACAATACAATATGGAGACATTCCAGAAAATGAGAGGGAAAGGGAAACTTAGCAAATTTGATGAAATCTATTAGGATTTGTAGTTCTTCATCTTTCCAAGCCTTCAATCTCCTTCAAGAACTCCAAGAGATGAGAGAAATCCAAAGATGCAGCCTCCTCCACGTTCTCCCCTCTTCCAGTTCTCAAAATAAAACCCTAAATGTGTTTAAATACTCTGCTACAGTGACTTGCTACAGTGTCCCGTATTATACATGCTACAGTACTTGTGGAATTATATTTCTATACATCTCACACTGTTTTGATTACAACTTTTGGTACACTGAATGGATTTATAAACCGTAAATTTCTCCAGAAAATAGACTCGAGAGCTTTCCAACGGTATATAATATGTCATCGGGTTCATTGTATATCAATACAATTAAATCCGAGAAGATGGTTGACTAGCAGAGGTGAAAATGAAGGGTATTACCCCATTTTTGTGCAAGTTGCTCCAAAACTCCTACAAACATCAAAACCACACAAAAAACATAAAAATACCACGGAATATAGCAAAGAAACATGGACGAATTGATATAAAAGTAATACATAAATAGACCACCTACAATCAACAAAACGTATAAAGGATCAAAGAAATTTCTGACATTCAAACAAACCTATGGGTTTTTGATGGAGATTCAGTTGGGCCAAAGAGGCAATTTGAAAAATTTCTTCAAGAGTGCCAAAGCCACCTGGTAAAGCAATAAAGGCATCTGAATTGATAAGCATATGTGCCATGCGTTCATGCATAGACGAGACCTGTAACTCCTTCCCAACCGTTTTTCCAACAATGCTTTCTACAGCCAAAGCTTTAGGAATAACTCCTAATACTTGACTACCTCCTACATGTGCAGCTGTTGATACGCAACCCATTAACCCGAGGCTACCTCCCCCATAAACCACATGAATCTTTTCAGCCAGTAGCCTACCAAGATAATTCGCTACTTCTACGAACTCTTCACTTTTACCTGATCGAGATCCACAAAATACACATATCCTTTGGATTCGACGTTTTGAAGTTCCCTCCATGTCTATGTAACTCTCTAACTATGTGTGACGAAGAGAACAAGACATGTGGTATTTATGGAGTGCAAAAAAGGTATGCTAATGATGATATCTATCTAGGTAGCTCGATTGTTTGTTGAAAAAGTTGACAATAATGCACAAAAAATTCAAAAGATGATGAAATAAGACACCATAAGTCAAACAAAAGATACAAATTCAAAAATGACAGCTATGAGGTATTTAAAATTCAAAAATGATGGCACGCATGCATATATACAGGTAGTTGTGACTGTGGCTCACATCTTCCTCTGGTTTTACGTCCAGAAACGGCTTAAACACCTTCTATGAGTTGGGATATGCTTCCCATCCAGTTTTCTTATAAACTGGCAAACAGGGTCGTTTTGAGTCAGATTCCCAAGACTATAGCGTTCCTGCTCATCTCGGAATTGTGTCCACAAATTAAAAATTTCACGCTGCACAAGTCCACAAGACTGCGTCTCAAGAGTCGTTCGGATATCATCCAAAGACTCCTTACTCAGTCCATTCTTGATGAACTGTAGTTTATCCTCTCGATTGTTAGACAAATATCCCAAGGAGCGGCAACGCTGGTTACAAGTCCATCTTGCACATTTGTGACAAACTTGTAACCTTTTTGCTCTTCGCTTTTTAGCATAAGAGCTTTTTCCCAAACCTGGCATGTGGGAAACAAGATTATCTGAAAACTCACAAGAGAATCGAACCTTGGCTTCAATTAACCATCTTAAATCAGCAGGAATACCATTACGCATCAACAACCTTAGTCTTTCTGCACGAGCTTTATAAATTTTAAGCAAATCATTTTGAGGAAGAGAGGGAAAATGTTTGTGCAATTTTGAGAAAATGGTATCCATGTGAAGAAAATGAGAGAGAAGACAGGAAAATGGATGCAAGGTGAGCAACAGTTTTTAGGGAACTGAAAAACCGACTTTAAAAGTCACAGAGTGCCGTATCCGCCACTTGACCGGGAAAAATCATTCCTTAAAAAGGATCGACTAAAGCAATGGACTTTTCATTTGGTCAAAATTTTCAAAGAATGGTTTTAACCGTTGTCCATTAACTTTAAACACATGACCGATTCATTTGGGTTCTCAATTTCACTGTCCATAGGGGAAAACATTTTTAACAATGAAAGGCCCAGTCCAACGTGACCGAAGGTTACCAGGAAATAAATGCAACCTTGAATCATACAAAAGAACTTTTTGTGAAGGTTCAAAAGATTTTCTACCAATAAATTTGTCATGAAAAACCTTCATTTTTTCTTTGTAGATTTTAGAATTTTCATAAGCCTCATTCCTGATTTCTTCAAGTTCACTCAGTTGGAGTTTTCGTAACTTGCAAGCATCATTCAAGTTTGTGTTAAATGTTTTAATGGCCCAATAAGCTTTATGTTCAATTTCCACTGGCAAGTGACAAGGTTTTCCATAAACTAATCTATAAGGAGATATTCCCAATGATGTTTTGAAAGCAGTTCGGTAAGCCCAGAGTGCATCATTAAGTCTTAAAGACCAATCTTTACGATTTGGGTTAACCGTTTTTTCTAAGATCTGTTTTATCTCCCTATTAGCTAATTCAACTTGTCCACTTGTTGGTGGGTGATAAGGTGTAGAAATTTTATGGGTTATTCCATATTTCTTCATTAAAGTTTCAAATGATTTGTTACAAAAATGTGTAACCCCATCACTAATAATGGCTCGAGGAATTCCAAATCTACTCAAGATATTCTCTTTCAAGAATTTGACAACTGTTTGTGATCATTGTTTCGACATGGAATTGCCTCGACCCATTTTGAAAACCTAGTCTACATGCAAAACAAGGATGTTACACAAAACCAAATGACGTGGAAAAAGGGTCCCATTAACAAATTCATACCCCAACAGTTCACAAAGATTTCCCAACAACAAAGAATGGGATTTAAAGGCATCATGTTTCTTTTTGAATGGCTCCCAATTGTTTTTACAATTTCACATGTTTGGCAAAATGAATGTGCATCTTTAAATAAGGTGGGCCAATAAAACTCCCACATTGTAAAGATCTTAGCAGCTGTGTTTTCTAGATGAAAATGTCTGCCACATGCTTCAGAAGACAAAAGTTACTGACACTACTACCTATTGTCGGGTAGGGGCTATCCTTTCATTATTTGGTCCTGGACAATACTTTGAACAAGACTTTGGGTCAATACCAGTAAAAATTTTCAACTCGGTAAAAAATGTTCTTTTGTCTTGAGCATTCCAATGAGGGGCATTTCCCTGTCGCAAGAAAATTTACAATGTTAGCAAACCAAGGTACAGTAGCAACGGAAAAGAAAAATTCATCAGGAAAAGAATCATTGATAGGTGAAGTTTCAATTAATGTCTCTGTCGTTAGTCTTGAAAGATGATCAGCAACAACATTTTCGGCTCCTTTCTTATCCTTTATTGTGATGTTGAATTCTTGGAGCAATAAGATCCACCGTATCAATCTAGGTTTTGCATCCTGTTTAGACATTAAATATCTCACAGCTGCATGGTCAGTGTAAACAATCGTGGGAGAACCAATTAAATAAGATCGGAATTTGTCCAATGCAAATACTACTGCAAGTAGTTCTTTCTAGTTGTTGTGTAATTCATTTGTGCATCATTTAAAGGTCCTACTTGCATAGTATATCACATAAGTCTTACCTTCTTTTCTTTGTCCTAAGACAGCACCAACGGCATAGTCGCTTGCATCACACATCAATTCAAAAGGCAAGGACCAATCTGAAGATTGCATAATTGGAGCAGTTGTTAAAAGTCCAATTAATTTATGAAAAGCATTTTGACATTCTTGAGTCCATTCAAAGGAAGTATCTTTTATTAAGAGGTTACAAAGAGGTTTAGATATGTCTCTTATACACATCTAGATGTGTATAAGAGACAGCTCCTATAAAATCCAGCATGCCCTAAGAATGAACGAACCTCTTTAACTGTTTTTGGTGGAGGCAAATGGGAAATTAATTCCACTTTTGCTTTATCCACTTCAATTTCTTTAGAAGACACCACATGACCTAAAACAATTCCTGAAGTGACCATATAATGACATTTTTCCAAATTCAAAATAAGACCTTTTTCTACACACCTTTTTAGGACTTTTTCTAAATTTTCAAGACAATTATCAAAAGAGTTTCCAAAGACAGTTAAATCATCCATGAAAACTTCTAAACAATGCTCAACCATGTCACTGAAAATGCTTAACATGCATCTTTGAAAAGTGGCTGGGGCATTACAAAGTCCAAAAAGCATTCTCCTAAATGCAAAAGTGCCAAAGGGGCACGTGAATGTGGTCTTTTCTTGGTCTTCAAGTGCAATGGGGATTTGATAGTAGCCTGAGTATCCATCAAGAAAGAAGTAGTAG